>JANHGL010019848.1:39751-79314 GCA_024611195.1 Ceyx melanurus
TCCTGCTCTGGCAGGGGGGTTGGACTAGATGATCTTCTAGGTCCCTTCCAACCCCTAATATCTGTGAATCTGTGAATGGACACCACTACAAGGCCAGGATCTTCTAGCATTCCTCTCCAAGGCCAGGATCTTCCAGCATTCCCCTCCTCCCTGATGTACACTAAGGGGATACTCCAAAGGGATTGCCAAGGGGTAAACTGGTCTCAGACGAATGAGCAGAGCCATTTTATCCTTAACTAGTTCACATTTTGATTTATGGTTTCCCAGCTGGGTTTCTACATTGTGCACTAGTTTTCCACTTCTAGGAGCTCTCTAGATACAGCTTTGTGCACACCTCTTTGCAGTAGCCTCATTTTTAATGTAATCAGAACAAGGATAACTGCAGCGAGGTTCACACATAACAGAAATGCCTGCACCTATTCTAAATGCAAGTGAAAAAAAATAGCTTGGTGGGGGCTGCCATCCAAACCAACAATAGCTGCCCATGCTCAAGAAAGGCTTGCAAATCAAAAGCACTTCCTCTCATTTCAGTCTTGTTGTATCTTAAAATATTTAAATATTAAATTATTATTTTTCTTGATGCCTCAGGTTCAGTCTGAGATTTCTGCCTGGACTATTCTAGCTGTCTTCTTTGAACTTCTGCAGGTGTTTTCTAAACCTTGATGACCTGCAGGGCTAAAGATCAGGAAGATAAAATCACTTATGTCTTTCTCTCTAGGTAAATATTCCAGGACATATGCTTTACCTTCTTCCTTCTGTCCCTACTCATTTGCAATGTCTGGAGCCTCCCTTAAAATGTCTCAGCATTTTCATATGGATGATATTATGCAGAATTGAGTTCAGTATTGAAAAATTAAACTGTGAAAGAGCAAAGACAAAATCGTGAGAGAGGAGGAAAAAAAAAACCAACAAAACCCAGGGCTATAAATGGTGATGGTCTCTGGTCTCATAGTGATAAAAGGGCAACTTATTTTCCTTCCTTAGGATATGAGAACATTGGTTCCATTCAAGTATTCATTACATGTAGCAAACCAAATGATAGAGCTGACCAGGGAATTCCTGCCCCTGTGACTCTAACATAAATCTGGATTTTTGTCCTGGAAGGGACTGCTGTGGGTTTGTGCAGGGAAAAATAAGAATAGGTCTTGAACCACTGCCATAAGAAGCAGCAAAGAATTATTAAAATATCAGAGTTTATTTCTGGTCTTAATAACAATGTACAACACCAATGTTCCTTCTCAAAAAGGAGCTGGTAGGTCACTGTCATCTCTGGTCTTGAAGACATGTGTCACTCACTTCCAGCCTCTTCTGATATTTGACAGTATGGACCTGCCTGGAGCACAGCAAGAATAAAGGATGACACAGCTCACTGAGCAAAATTTCATTAACAATTTTCTTCCTACTCAAATAAGAGCTCACCCCTGACCCTAAAATGTAGAGTTTGCTAGAGGAGAGGCACTTGTGAGGGCTTCAGTTAATGCAATCCAGTCTTTGACAAAGTCAGGTCTCTGTCTTGAAGGAATGCTTGAAGTGATAGCAATCTTTGATAAAATGCTGCATAATCTGTAAAAGAGAAATGAGCTGCTTCAGCAGAGGTCACATTTTTCATTGTCTAGTCTGATCTGAGTTTATTGCACCAAGTGAAACTAAAAATATGAATTTTCAGTGAAAACCACTGCATGTCTCTCAGCTATTTTTATGTGTTCATACTCATGTCATAATTAATAGTTTACTCCTAATTTGCAGATTAGATGTTATACTTCATCTCAGTAAGACAGGAAATTCCATTAACAGTTTAATTACTAGCTTGTCCAGGATATTCTGTGTTGCAGTAAAACATTGATACTTCTCTTTTTACTGTAATATGACCACTTCAGATGCTATAGTTGGTATCTAGATTAACACAACACAGATTTTGCCTCATGACAAGCACTGTTGCTCAGGTCAAGCAGCTTCTAGCTTCACCAGAATGTTTTCTACATTAAATACAACTATGTAGGACTGTACATATAGCCTAATTCATAATGTGTTATCATAACACACGATAACTGAGGATTTATGTTCTTATTAAAGACAAAAAAATGAAGTTTCAATTAGATTAAATCATGACACTTGGGCAAGAACATAAAAATTAGTTTAAAACAAATCTTCCAACCTTAACATTACCACGTTTGGGGGAATTTTGGGACTGAAAGCTGTGCATGAAACCAGCCTCTAATATTAAATGTCACTAGTTACAAAAAGTAATGTCTTCTGTTCGCCTGCTCAGACACAAATTAAGATGTTCTTAACAAAATGTTGTTAATATTTGATTTAAATTTAAAATACAGTTTAAAGACAGTTGTGCTGTGGGAGTGTGGTCATTTTAAGTAAGCAGTGTGTTATGTTGTTCTCATTTATAATGTTCCTTGTAACTGAGAGAGCTGTCACTGATAAATAGTCAATATCTACAAGAACATATAAAGAAAGCAAAATATTTGATGAAAGAACTCAAGAATCAAAAGAGATTGAGATAATTCCCAAACAATTAGATATTTCCTTTGTTGACAGACTTTTTTGTGAAAAATAAACAGCTACCATCCTTTTTCTGAGCAATACTTAGAGTTTGTAAGAACTGCTCCAGCAGCAGTTCTGAAAGAATCTGACATAAGCTTTAATTTTTATTATTTCTGAATATTAGTAGGGAATGTTCATTTAAATTTCAATCCTTCCAGTGAAGAATTTATTAATGTAGACAGCTGCATCAGAATCTTAAAGTATGAGATAAGTCTGTATGGGGGAGACCTGTTCAATGTGGGCGACCTGTCTCCCAAATTCAGTTCTCATACTTCATCTTCTAATTTATTCACGCCTTTGCAATTCACACCCTCATATCTTCTCTTGTATAAATCCTATTGTCCCTGCTTATTCCTCTGCTAGCTTCATACCATAATAATTCATAAATGTTGCATTTTACACCTTGACACCACACAAGACTTGCATTTTGGGTTAAAACTTCATGAGTGCAAAAGCCAACAGCTGAGGGGCTTACACTTCTCTTACTCAAAGTAAAAAAGGATTAGGAACACTTTGAACTCCAAAAAGACAGAAAAAGAATGCAAAGGGACACTTTGTATTATGAAAATCAGATCCCTAAAAAGTTACAAAAGTGGTATCCATATAGGAACATTTTCTTTTTCCTCCTTAAATGATATTTTATTAAAAAATAAAGCATTTTTCAATTTCCCTCCGTATTTATCTAAAGTTGATACTTTGTTTTAAAAAAAAAAAAAAAGTAAAATCTTTTCAGTCAGGTTTACTTTGGTATTTAAAGACAGAAAGGACACATTTATAGTTGTTTTGGTCTAAAAAGTTAAATCTGCCTCTCTGATTGTAGGCAAAATTCTCAACAATTTCCAAAGTAACTTCTGTTGTGTTCCCTCCATCTCCTGGTCACTTAACTGCTTCTGACTTGAAGGTTCATCATCAACTTCTCAGAGTCTGTCTACAGCCTCCCATATAGATTTACTGCTCCATTACAGCCTGTAAGTAAAATACCCATAGCATTTAGTGAGGTTGTTAAACTATAGAACCGGTTTTTAATTGCATTAGCTAGCAAATGGGAAATCTTTGGAAGAGTGATTGAATAAATTCACCAACTGAGAAAGAATTTGGACCCAGAATACTCCTATAGGACTCTATGCCTCCCATATTGTCTTCTGTGGGGTTTTTTCTCTCCAATTTACTGTGCTTTTTTTAAGCTTATTGTTTACCTGGAAAGAAAATTCAGCAGAACCATGGAATACAAGTAATCATCAATGTTTGCCAATAACCAAAGGGTAGTAAATAAGGTATTAGCCACAGAACATCATCTAGTAAATGCCTGGAGAGTATCCAGTCTGGCTAGAAATATGTATTCTGATTTTTCCCTGCTGTCATTTATGTCAGTCTTGAATAGATTCTGTTTCAATATGCAGTGGATTACACCCAGAGCTTATGGATATGAATATGGGTTGCTTGCTTTGCTCTCTCTGATCGTGCTCCAGTGGTATTAACACTTGGGGTCAATCTGGATTATCCCATGTTTAAAAGGTGGCAATTAAACACTTCAATTCTTAATTTCTGAGAATTTCCTCTTGCTTATATGAAGTACTAAAGCAATTGCTCACACAGACTTACTTTGCCAATTTCTTGTTGGTGGTCTGGGTAGTGGTAAGGGGAAAAAGAAATAAGGCTGTTACACACATAATCTCCCTCATATGGGTCAACTGATCTGAACAAGTCGCAAGGAATTTAAAGGTTTATTGGGTGACTTCATTCTTCAGATATATTTTCTCCTTCTATTTTGAGACTCAGTAGTCAAAATTAGCTAAGATGAATCCCTAAAGTAAATTCTGGAGTTCAAATTATACCAGTTGTGTGTTCAGGAAAGAATCTGTTTTGTAAGTTTGTAGGTGGTAAGGGTGTCTACATGAGAAACCATCTGAGATACTACCAAGTGAGGGGGAACTTTGGACCCACTTCCAAGCTGGAAGCAAACCACAAAGAAATGCAGAAGGCTGCCTTTAGCATGCCAAGTACATTAGATAAAAAAGATGAGATCATCCTATAGGTAAAAGAGCTATGTCTCTGATGTCATGAAGTAGTTGGTGTGAAATCTTGCTCAATATGTAGTAGCTCAGATATTTTAGCTCACTATTTTTATCCTCGGTATGTTAGCTGGGAAGACAGTGTCAGAACTACACAAAATGAAGACACTTCAAGTAAGAAAAATTATTTAAAACAAGTTTAGAAATTATGATAAGAAAGACTTTATTTAAAATACTGTGAAATCTTTCTAAAGGCACTGTTTTAGAACTAAAGCAGGTCTAATTAGAAGAAAGTAGGCAGCTTCCAGGGCCTCAATAAAGTGAGCAAAGAGCAAATGAAAGCAAGATTTCTGCTTAGACTCACTCTGTGTGATCTTTTGTAGGGCTGGGCCATAAATTCTGAGCTTGACCATAGTTTTATATTTGAGTTTTTGAAGGTAGGAATTTTTATCTAAAAGAAAGGACTTCACAGTACCACTATGTGGTATTCAGTAGATATTATCTGTATATAACGGCCACCATAAAACAATTATTTTATTTTTTAAGACTACATTATTCCTTTCTATTGTGTAAAAATGTGTGGCTGCATGACTATTCCATTACAATGTTAAATGTAGCTTCCAAAATTTATTTTCCATATTCTCTGCAAGGAACATAAACTATCCAAGGTTGAAAATTTCCCACCTTATCATAAAATTCCAAGAGTCCAGGGTACCTACAAGTGTCCTTAGCCATGAAGGTGTTAATTAGTGCATATACTGCCTCATCTGCATCTAAGAAGCCCTGCAATTAAAATTACAACTTTTATGCCTGGTTCCCAGCTTGCTGCAACTCAAAGCTCCTATCTGCATACACTGGGGAGGGAAAAGGTCTTGTGAAAGTAAATAACTGAAAAAATTAGAGGGATTTTTGAAGATTGCAGAGCTTCCCTTTAGGACCAGTCCAGGAACCCTCTCCTTCTGTCAAAGTACAAATTACCCCCATATGGCGATGTCCATTCTCTCAACTGTAATTTATTCATTATGCAGAGTGCCGAAAACCAAATGGTGAAAGCACAGCAGCAGAACAATGAAACAGGCTTAGGAAGCTAATAAGTGTCCAATCAATGAGAACCTAATGAACTATAACATGTAATACTTTATAAGGCATGCAAATTAAAAAAGGGGGAAAAAAAATCAACAACGATGCAATATCAATTTACTAATTCCAAGTCTAATCCAATGAAATAAGCATCATCCTTCAAAAATACAGCCATAACTGACATTTGAAGAGGAGGAATGAGTGGAAGGTACGATCAAGTCAAAATTCATTTAAGAGCATAATTACATACTAACCACTTGTCCTTATTTAATTTAGACTCTGCATCAAACTCTTTTGGTGAAGTAGTAGAAGAAGGTTTTTTCCAGTATCAGTGCTTGGGAAGAGAAAGGTTGTATAAATCTGAAGAATAAGTGAATAAAATAAAGATAGCTGTAATCTTTATCAAGAACTTACAGGTGTATTTCAACAAATGCAGCACCTTTACTTTTCAAGGTGAAGGCAAAAACTTGTGTTTTATTTGCCCACAACATTTCCCCTCTATCCCAAGAGACTTATTTTACTTTGAGTCCCACTCCCATCTTTCTCAGAAACTCCTGGATCTCATTCTGTAGAAAAAAATAATAATTAATATATAATGTATATGGTAAACTCAGGAAGGTGCTCTGTCCTTTCTAATCAGCCAATATGCAGAACATCTTTGGGATAGAGCTGTTTTCAATAAAATGCTTGTGAGGAAATTATTAACTCCTTCCCCAAGATGAGGAGGTGTTGGTGGAAATCCAGGTATCCTGTTTGACATGACATGAGTTTGGCTTTTCTCTATGCTGGACTGCACAGTCAAGAATCTCTGTCCTTTAGCCTTCTGAGGCATTTGCCTTTAAATGAGAAATTTCAATTAATGTGCCTCTGAATTATTGTTTCTGAATGTGTTTTATAAGAAAGCTTCTTTTGGGTTGTTGTGGGAGTTTTTTGGGCGATTGTTGGTTGGGGTATTTGTTATAATTTAAGTCCCCTAATCCATTTTACATTGGCTTCTCTTGCATTCCCTGACAGAAAGGTGCCAACAAGATGGTTCATTTTCATCTCAGCCAGCTACACATATTAGCAATTCTCACAGCAGTTGCCAAGTATAGCTGTACATTCTTCTCTTTGAGAGTGGCTGTAGTTTTCTTTTTCCACAGTAGTTGACATTGTCTTCTGTGTTGCCTGCTGCTCCTCTTTGTATGTGATAGTGGTGTCAGCTTCACAATCTCTCCACTTCTTCTTCTGTGTCTCTTTCCTCTTGAAGCTTCCTCCATGAAAAATAATAAAATAAATCTCTATTTTCATTTATATTTCTGATTAAAAGCATTTTAAACTCTGGTCTTCTGCTTCCAGTTCTGCTGACATAATGGCTTCTTGACACCACTGCAGGACTCTTGTTTCTGGCACAGTGCTGTTCATGAAAGCAGAAACCTGTATTATGGGTGCCTTCAAACACATGGTCAGAAAAGATTTTTATGCTCTCACTCCCCAGATGGACAATCAATCACTATTCTTAACAGTTATGTATTTCTTAGAGCTTTCTTATCTTGCAGAAGTATAAAACCAATAGCAAAGGAACCCTATGAAGCTGTCAGAGTTGCTGTGTCCGTGTTGTTTCCTCAGGACAGCTGTGGACAGCCATTGGAATAGATGACTTCTGGGAAGTAGAAATGTCCCTATAAGATGTAGGACAAATCTCACTTTCCTATCAGTGAAAGAAGGCAAAAAATATATATTGTGTGCATTTGTCTGGCCAACTGTTCCCATAGATGGGCCCCAAGAAGGATGCTCAGCATTTCAGTAACTGTGGACACATGTGGGATGTTCAAATTACTGAAAATACTGGCTAAGGAGCTCAGACAAGCAAGATTTCTACCAGTCCAATGAAAATACTTGAAAAATCTAATCAAGTCTTTCCCAGTCTGTCTCATATTCATACAGCAGTAAGATAAAAGGATGCAAATGCATCAAACTGCTTTTGGGTCTGACTGTAAGAAGAAAGTTATTATCTTTTAGATTTTTTTTTTTACAGTTCTGTGTTATTTGTTGGCTCACAAATCTTTCCTTTTCTTTCTCACACTTCGCACTTCATCATGACAGCCTCAAAGCAATTGCTACCAAGATTACATTAACAAAACTCAAGTCAGCAATGCAGGTGCAGTAAAACAAAAATGAAAATGAAACCAACAAAAACAAGGAGAAAAAAAAAACCCCAGATATGATGGAACTGCTTTGTTTCCCAAATTATCATCATGCAGTCCAGATGTGGAGGAACAGGGAACAGCTATCTCGCTGTGGATAAGAGAAAAGCTCTTCTTAGAACAATGGAAGCAGCCTCTCATTTTCAGAACAGGAGCTGTCAGTGAGAATTAATGTCCATCAGATCTTCCTCACTGCTTGGTGTTTCACTACTGGGCTGACCCAGAAGGTGTGCTCACAGGGTCAAGGGGGAAGGTAAACCACAGAAAAGTGTAACACATCCAGTTTAAAGAGACTATTATCAAACTAAGTTGTCGTTTTTAACTGCCCTTCAGGGACTGCAGTGGACTCTCAGTCTATTTTTAATGAATGGATGTTTTGGCCATAACAGTAAAAGAACAAGAAATGCTTGTAAATTTTTGACTTGGCTCCCTTTATTTTTTTTTTAATTTTTTTTTTTTTGCTGTTATTACTGTTTTAAAGGCAGCCACTGCACATGGGGTTAAAAATCTCTGCATGGTGCAATAAAACTGATACTGAAATAGTGTCCCCCTACTGTAGGAGGAATCTGCAATCAGGACTTCCAAGCACATGCAAAAAATAACTCTTGGATCAGTCTTCTTGTCTTCCAGTAGACTTGGCAAGAAAGACAAGCCATATGTGTAGCCAGCCATATATCAGTTATGTGGTCTTAGATATTTGCAATAAAACAAAGGACTTTGCTGTCAACCCGCCTGATTTCATGAAGCCTTTACAGCTCACAGCAATGTCCCTTTATCAAAAGCCACAAAGACATTCTTAGACATGTGCATTTCTTAGGGAAAATATTCTCTGAAATAGCTATTTATGATTAAATCCATCAGGGAGAGGGGAAGACATGAAAGGATCTAATAGAGTCAGTTCAAGTCATGCTGAATGCATCTAGATGTAACAAGTGGGTGTAAAAACAATTAAAAAGAAAAGAGGTAATACTGAGGTGTTGGGGGAGGATGAAGGAATTAAAATATACATACACAAGACAATAAGATCATGAAGAAACTCTGCTTGAAAGTAATGTGGATGCCCTGGTAAATTAAGTGGAACTCAAACTTCATCCACAAATTCCTCCTGGACATGTATTTAGACATTATTAGGTGTCAGTTTCATACACGGGTCGTGTTAGGAGTGGGTTTGAAGAAATCATTTTATAAGAGTGCTCTACCCAGCTAATTCTGGGTAGACAGCCTGCACACAAGGAACGAAAAAGAAGGCTGGGGAATAGTTCAGCCTGAGCCACGAAGTAAGGTCAGGAGCTAATGATTAGTTGACACCCCAGACTTGCAAAATCATGTGGATATGAATGTCCCTATGCGTATGATTACTCACATATGTGAAGTTCAGTGTGCATTCAAGCTCAGGATAAGAACTAGCATTTCTATTTGATGTAGTGGTTAAAGGAGTCAGGGAAAGAATTTCAAAAGTGGTGTGATTACAGCAGTGTTTTCCTTGCAGAGAAGACTTAAGAGAATGGAACTTTTACAAAATTATTAGAGTTTAATAAGAACAGCAGCAATGCTTTGGCAAACAATTTGGGTGAATTTCAAAACTATATGACAAATGTTGATTTTTTTTCATCAAGTATTATTAACTGTTACATTATAAACAATAGTAAAATCCCAATACACAAATTAGCATTTCTGTTCACTTTGAAGTACTTTTTATAGAGTTCTTACTGCACAGACCCTGAGTTTTTAAAGCTTTCTAGGTCCAAGTCAGTGAGGTGGTTCTGTTAATTTTATATATGTGATTTGTCTCGCTGGAATTAGTGGTTTATAACTGTGTGCTTAACGACCTTGCCACGTCATCCAGGTTGCCTTTTTTTTTTTTTCTTTTTTCCTTGATACAAATTAAAAAGAAAAAAAAAACCTACTAAAAGTTATAGTCATTTGTCATCTTGTTTATTAATTCCTCTATATGAAGTCCTTGCAACTAATCTTTTTAATCATTTTATGGATTCCAATACCAGTGAACCATTTGCTTTAGAATGAGCATCTCTTACTCAATATCAAGCTGTTTCTGTGGACTCAGTACACAAAGCCTAAGGGCTCTTATTCAGGGATACAGCCATAACTAAGTTTATAATTTACAACTCTAGACAGGGCAACAAATTCTATTATACAAATATTTGAACATATCAGAAGGAGAGCAATACTTTAATATAAACCTTCACTTATAAGTTGCACTTAGAGCTCTTTTCTAGTACTTTTCATTATTTTACCACAGACAAACATTTTCAAGGACTTATTATACTAACCATTATATTAAAAATTAGCTCTGGAACTCCATCCCCACCCCAATAAATTCATTTAACATTCATTGTTGTGGAAATATGTAACAGATGAGTCAAGAGGTTTTTTTCTTTTTTTTTTTCCTCCTCACAAAGGTATGAAAATATTAGCAAATGCTCAGATCTCCGCTACTCAAAATATTATGGGTTAGATCCAAGTAGAGTGGGGAGGTCAGTGCTCCATCATCACCGTTTTATATCATCATGGGCTTTAGGGCATAATAGACTGTGAGGAGGCTTGGTTAAAAGATGGGAAGAAAACCTGAAAAAGGTTAATTATGGCACGCACAGCACTCGACAGTTCCTTTTCAATCTGATTCAGCTCAGCTGTGAATGCTCTTATGTCCTCATCACAAAGATCCTGCTTGCTGCCATGCTACTTTCTGTCACCCCAAGGCTGTCCCGTGGTTTGCCTGCAAGAATAGATCCCAAACCCAAATGCTATGTGTTTTCCAAAGGGTGCACCTGCTTTGCTTTGGATCTGGTGCTTAGAGCTTGCTGTCTGAGACCTTAACACCCAGAAACTTGTTTTGACAGTTTGGGTTATGTTCGTTAGGGAGTCCAAGGACTGAATATTTTTGGGGAGGTGGGGAGGAGAGGGGAGGAAGCACAAACAAAACAAAAACTTAAGCCTGTGACTAATTGGCTGAAAGGATGTGAGCAATTCGGCTCCACTTAATTGAATGTGGGCTTAAATTAAAAAGAAAGAGTAATTGCCTTCAAAACTTTGCATTGCAGATTGCTGGCCTCTTCTATACATTACGTGAAAGCCTTTGAGCACAAGTGTCAGTGGTGTTGCTGACAGCAACCCAAATAACCTGTTACATGCATCTGCATTCAGAGAACTTAATTCTAAAAGGGATTAGCCAGGTTTATATTTATGGCTTTATTTACAAGATAAACTTTCATGAAAAAGGTGTTCTGATTTTGGCTGGAAATTTCAAAGCGTGACCATGCTTTCTAACTGCTATCCAAACATTTCCTGATCTGAAGACCTGAAAGCAGTGCTTTATTTTTCAATGTAAAAGTAAACAATTTTTGCATTTGGAACCAAACCTGTATATTTTTACACCAATTTTCTATTTATTTTTAAATTGCTTCAGTTAAGCAAAGGCATACCCAAGTTAAACACAAATAATCAAGTTAAACACAAATAATCAAGTAGTAGAGAGTCAAGGAATTCACCCATGAAAGTACAGACCTCAGTTATGAGGCCTTTTTAAACAAAAATCATGAATTCAGATGTTTTGTCCCCTCACTGACATTACCATTTATTCTATCAAAGCGTCATCCACAACTTCCAGCCCCATTGTGCCCTGCACAAAAACATAGAACAAAAGAAATGTCCTACCTATCAAAATACTTCACCACAAGAGCAACAAAGACCTTTTGTTTGCTATTTAAGCAATATTGGTGGACATCATCTCTAAGCAAAAGCTCTGAGAATCACTCCTTTCCATCTTCTTCTAAACATGTATATGCACATATTTTCTCACGAGTCTGCTAGAGTAAAGGCACTCCAAAAGAAAAGAATCTAGCAGAGCAAAAGGAAAATATTACTTTATATTACTAACAAATGGAGTGCACAATGCATTCCACATACAAAGGTTATCCATTTATGGAGCTGGAAGCCAAGGACATTTTAAAACTTAAAGATCCCTTAAATAAACATATTGGTTTAAGTAGGAAGGAAATATTCTTAGCTCAGCAGGTAGTTGGTATCTAGATCACATTCAGACTTCACATAAATACACATGTCAAAGCATTTATCTAGTAATAAAAAAACAACTCTTAAGGAATGCAGTTCAGATAGGGAAGTGTCAGTTATTTTGCACATTTCCTATTTCCAGCTCATTAGTTTCAGCTTTTGACAGGGGTGGAGCTGAAAGAGGGGGTCAGAAATCCTGTGGAGGTTTTTCTCTCCTCCCAATTTCACATGAATAAACAGAGGGAGGGAGTCCCCTGTCTGTCTGCCAGGCTCTTATCTATCATATTTAGATGCTAGATGCTGTCAGATAGTAGGTATTGATGCCTGTAGGTATTGCCAGTTACAGGGAAATTAAACCTGGAATAGAAGCTACTCCTTTCCTTTCCCAAACTGCTTTAGGAGTAGCTTTGGACATCCTTTAAAAAAATGTTGCTGTCCATACACAGATGACAGGATTATATTTCTGTCATTTGTTACTTGCACCTGATTTTTCTTTTTCTCACTCTGTCCATGGTCTCTTAGCAGCACCTCATCTGCATCTTTTATTTCGCTCACATTCTTACATTCCTTTTAAATCCAAACCCTCCCACTCCAGAGCAGATTTAGATTTACACCTCTGGTTCTTGTTTCAATTCTCCTTACGTAAGAACCCTCCTTGAGTATTAGAAATTCTTAAGAGATTCTGTGTTTCAAATTGAGAGACAATCTAAATAGCCTTTTATTTTTTTCCCTTTTATTTCTCCACCAAAATATTTCAGAAAATGAAGAAGTTCCTCTAAGAAAAAGAGGTAGTCTACATAAGAGGGATTTCTATCTAATTGTGGTTATTGGAAAATGTCCTATCATCACTTGCAACTAAGTTAGCAATTACCACCCCTGTCCTAGAGGTTACATGCCTGTAAGCTGATATAAGATAACCACACGGGCTCACTTTTCCATCCCATCAGTAAAGCAAACTGAGACATCATCAACATCAAAATGAAAGCATGTGTACAGCCAGATTTTTCATGTTTCAGATAAGGTTGGGAACTTCCAGCTAATGGAAGGTAAGTCCTGAAAACACTGACATACCCCAGCACACAGCCTGAGCACTTCGGGGTGGTGTTTTGTTCATAATCTTACCTGCATAAACACTGTCGTGGCTTGTTTTTAGTGGCATTCCATTAGAAAACAAAACAAAACAAACACACAAAACCTGATAAATAAATAAAATATATATGCACATTGATGTGTGAACATCTTCACAGGAGCGTGTGTATGTAAATGCTATTTGGTTTTTGATTTACAAAGGGATAAAGATAAAAATGTGGCATATCCCTTTGAATCAGAAAGATCTCAAATGACACTTTGCACATGTGGGGTCATCCACACCTCTGGATTATCCTTTAGAAAGACTCAATGTGGATACTGAGGTTCTGCAGTATGCATTAGATGCTACAGCAAAGTGTCTGGCTTTGATTTGGTGGTCAGGTGGAGTTTCAGTTTAATTCCTACCACCTTCCAGTCTCCTAAAGCCTGTGTATTGTGGAAAGGAATGAGAAATATGACTTCTTTGTTTTTTCAACTGTCCTGTCCAGATTATGTAGCTAACAGTAGTTAGTAAGACAGCCAGTGAACCAAACATTCATAACTTTCAGGGCTGCCCAGGGGGGTTGTGGAGTCTCCATCTCTGGACACGCTTAAGACCCGCCTGGATCTGTTCTTGAGTGACTTTGTCTAGGTGACCCTGCTCAGGCAGGGGGGTTGGACTACATGATCTTCTAGGTCCCTTCCAACCCCTAATATCTATGAATCTATGAGCCATGTCTCATAGGTTTGGTGGATACTGAGTTTAGTGGAGAAGATGCTGACAGTAACAAATATAACCCTGCCACTGTTAATCATTTTTCACAATTTCCCAGTTGGTTTTTTTTGATATGCAACTCCAAAAAGTTATTGTTTTCCCCATTTTTTTCTTCTCTGTTAGCCAATGAAGTGAAACCATAACATCAGTGTTGTTTGAAAACATATTTATGTTTGTTTTCCCTATAAAAGGAGATAATAATGTTATGTTCCAATAATATTAAGTTGCAATGTTATTTGCAAGATTGCAGAGCTTTTAATTTTCTGATTATTTCCACAGTGGGAGTTTCAGCTCAATTTCTACTAAGACACTTCTATCTGTTTCGGTTATTTTTTTATTACAGCTAGAAGCAACAATAATTGCCTTTAGTGTATGAAAACATGACTGAGGAGACAATTGTTGTCCCTGAAGAGTAAAATCATCAGTATACATTTTTGATGTAAAATTTTTGTAAATTAATTGCAAGGTCCTATAAATATTATATTTTCTAAAATTGTGTTGTCTGCTGTCTTCAAAGAAACAATATTTATTTTTTTTTTCCTTAAACTGTGCTTCATACACAGTGCATTTCCTGAGGCAGAAAATAAAAACATGGAACAAAATATTATCCTTTTACGTCTGTAATTTTATATTCTACTACTTTTCTTTCCCAACTCTAGGGTTTTTTCTTAATATAATTCTGGAAGGATACTGACAAAAACTCCATATCACTCAATAATCAAGCCCCATTTTCATTTTTTCACTATTCAGCTGATCAAAAATTTAAACATCCATTCCAAATGATAATTACTTTATATTTTATTTGGTCACAAACCAAAACATTATAAATGTCCAACATTTTCTGAAATATTTTTTTCACAACTTCTATTTAGAAATTACAATATTAAATGTTTTAGATATCCTCAGATGGAAACATTCTAACTTGAAGTGCTCCAATCCACAATTATATCTTAGAAAAAAATTTATCTGTCAAGTCTTCTAATGGAATTACCCATTACAGTCCCACAGAGAGGAACCTGACAGACTGTTCAGTACCTGGAAATACAGTTGTCCAAAGTCTCTTAAACAACTCACTTAGATGATGAGATTGATAAGTCAAATTAAAATTACACTACTTTGTTCCCATTTTTCCTGGTAAAAAAAAAAATAAACTCACACTCAGCTATTTATTATGAAAACAAAAACAAACTGGCTTTTGATTTTTAAAAAACAAGTCTTTAACCAGGCTCCTACAGCTTTTCAGCTGTGTTAGCTCTCATTCCAGTGTGTCTTGTGTAACCCAGATGTATAGAAATTTAACATTATCTATGAGTATGTTGGAAACCACTTGAGACACACAGATCATTGCTTTATTTGACTGCAGGAGATACAAAATATTTTGGATAAAATAGTTCACAGGCTTTTTTTTGAAAGAGATGGACAGTGCTACAGCTAACATAAAGAGCAGTGATTAGTTCAAAAAGATATTTCAATAGCTCTACTCCAGTCAGAATGGTAGTCCTTACATTTGAGAAGGCAGCACATTTCACTTATATCAACTAATGTTAGCAAATTATCTCTAGAAAAACAGTAGAAAATCTAGGAAAAATCATTAGTCAGAAGTCATGCTTTCATCAGAAGACCTGACCTCCAGAGAGGATCAGGGACCAGATTGCACAACCAAACAGAAATAGCTGAGGACACAGCCTGATATGTCCTTGACAACTTCAGAAGAGGTCAGCCTGTGGTTATTTACTTATTGATACCAGAAGGTCCTTTTTTGAGCTAGTGATAGCAAAAGGTTTTTTCACATACCAGTGGAATTGCTGTGGTAGAAGGGCTCCAGCTCACCCACCAGCAGCAGTGGGATGTGGGTGTCCTCTAGGGCATAGAAATTCACCTCCAAATAATACAAATGAGTAACAGAGGTCTGCCCTGCCATAATACCATTGCACTCAGGCTCTCAACATGATTTACAAACTCTATAGGATTAACTAATAATATGTTCATTAGTCAATTACTATTAAATCATCTTCCACTTCAGAAAAGGATCATTGTATCTGACTTGGATAATTTTATACTGTTGTCTTCAAACCACTGCCACTAAACAAAGTACGGTATTTCAGTGTTGATAAACACTGTATGGCATTTTAACCCAAGAAAGTTTATATCTCTTTCAATGAAAATAACTAGGAAAAGGAATAATAATTGAATCCTAACTGATCATCTGTCTACACTCCTAATTCAGCTTTTAAACATATTTCACCACCTAGGAATATGAAAGGGTTAAACAACAGCAGATTTCCTGTGCTAGATAATTTAATGAACACCATTCAGGGTACTTTTTAAGAATCACAGACTCATACTGTTGGATGGTAATTTTTGGTATATATATTTTCTTTTCACAGGGAAAATGTAGGCAAGACAGATTTCTCTATAATTCTTCCTAATTGCTCTAATGCACTTCATTTTATTTTAGTGTTTTCAGTTTATAAAAACAGTTAACATCAGTTTGTTTCCAGTTTTAATGGAGATAAACTCCTTCTTTTCCTCCTGAAAAACTTCACAATATGGTTGAAAATGTCAGCAATAATTAGACAAAATGCATGTGAAAACATAAAATAGAAACAATACATCTTTTTATAATGGAATCAGTTTGTCTGATTATCTCAAACAATGTACATTTCCAACTGCCCAGGAGGGTCATTAGAGCTTATGAAAATCAAACTCTGTTTTTTCTGCTTCATACATCATGGACAACAATATTGTCTCCAGGATCATTATATATTGTCTGGGTTTATAAATATATGTTAGACTTTCTTGAGCTACAGTGAACCTGGAGCATAAAATTAATTTAAAAATAAAAGCAACAGAAAAAACAACCCCAACCAACCAAACAAAAGAAAATCATGTTATTAACTAACTGATATATAGAAATTATAGAAGAAAATATAACCTTACTGAATACAGTACTCAAGGGACCTTTGTTCAATTGTGTCTTCAGTCACAGATTTTCAGTAAAACCTCAGGAAAGTAATTTCTATCCTATGCACAATGAGGGCTATTTGTCCCTTAAAGAGATGGTTGTGACGGTGCTCCCTTCTGAGTTCCTGTCTAGGTGTGAAGTCTAATTCAGAAGTTTCTGTTATTCCTTTGAGATACACTCAGAGAATAGACAAGAGTATCACTTCTGCCTTTTTTTCCCATTTGTAGAAATGGGGCTAATATTCCCCTACTCTCACTGGAGAGCTTATGGATGCAATCCATTAGTGTGTGAGAGGCATTCAGATACCATGATGACAAGGGCCATTTAGCGAGTAAATATCTGGATGGAGTAGAAGGAATTCAGCTACAGTTACCACTTTATATCAAAAACAGTTTAGTATAAAAAGACAAACAGGGGAAGTCTGATAAGCTTATCATAGGATCAATTGCTGCTCTGTGCTCTAGAAAGCTGGAAAGCTATTTCAATGGTGTTTCAACCTGCTTAGTTTGTTTTCCTACAGCATTGAAATATGTTTGCTCTGCCCTACGGTTTAAGCACCTTGCTCTTCCTTGGTGATCATGGGTCTTCAGTCTTCACTTGTGTCTTTCAGATTAGCAGCAGTGTCACCCAGCAGGATGGGATTCTAGGAATGCTGTGGCTTCAATTTTGAAATAAAAAAATTGAAAGTTACAGAAAAGGTATAATAACATGCAACAATTTCATTAAAGTATTAATGTTCCAAACATTTTACTAATATAAAAATCTGCTAAAGATCCTGGAATGTGTCTGGAAAATGTGGTTAAAGCCAGTAATTGCTACAAAAGTAATTTGCTATAACCAAAGCAGGTATTTCTCTTCCATAGTACTAGTGCACATATGGTCTTGTTAATACAAGCAAATTATTACCAATAATGAACTCTCTGTATCGGTTGCAATGTTCTAGCCAGAAGTAAACATGATGTTAAAAGCTATTTTAAAAATATATGAAGGAATTAGTAAATAAAATTCTTCTGCTACTCCAAATCTGCAGTGAAGTAATTCCATTTCTGCCAAGCCTTCAGTATAATATACTGGCATATATTTTCACTTTGATTAATACAGCATGTTTTCCTTGGCTCTCCATGTGTTCTAACACTGCTGAGGATTAGACCTAACCTAGTAGTTTCTTTGAAGGAGGAGGAGAAGGAGGGATAAGGTACTGAGGTTGCTTCACCCTGCTCACACTGCTGACTGCTAAACTTCCCATGGTACAAGAGGAAGAATTAGTCAGGCCTCCCAGTTGCAATATCGTTGGATATGCTCCATGAGAGTTCCATTATCATTGTCAATCAAGGGCTTTGTTCTTAATTAGTTAAACCACAGGAATGAAACTTTATCAACATATTTTTGGTTTGTTATTTTTATTTGTTTATTTAATTTGCATGTTGTTTTGTTTCTCCAGTGGATGCTGAGCACTTCTTTTTAGTCAACTTCGTTCCACCTCTATGTTCATATCTTCCTTGACCAGTGACATGTGGATACATCACCAGAGTAAGCACAGATTTTGCATAATGGAAAAGCAGAGGAGTCACATCTCTTCTCAAGTCTCTTAGAGCATGACACATAGAACAGAAAGCAAAGAGCAGGGAAACCCAAAACAAATAGAGACTCCAAGGTCATGTAGAAAATGTTTTCAGACTCGTCATCAAAATAAAGATTTGAGAAATCACCTATTGACAGCTCAAATCCACCAGAAGAAAAAAGGCCAAATCTGGGCCAAGATGTAGCTTCACACAGGAGTCTTCTGCATGGTAAACAGCCACTGTTTGCAAAGGCATGAAAGAGAAATTGTTACAAGCCACATCAGCTGGGAGAGTAGGACAGTTGACTTAGCTCTCCAGGGTAGACTGACTCAGTAACAAATGACACAGAAGAACAGGAGATGAATTTTCATCCTGTGTACCAGTACTGCAATGCAAAGTATATCATATAATCTCCTGAGAAGGAGATTGTCCTCATGCCCCTATCCGAAATCTGTGACTATGTCAGGACTTAATCACAGGTCTATGTTCTCTACCATAAGCACTAGACTGTCCCAGTTCACTAGCCCATTATTCTGCATGCTTTATTCTTTGAAAGACAGTCTCAAGAAGCTCAACTGCAGCATTTTCCCTTCAGTCTCATTTTTCCCTGTCATGTACTCATTTCTGATTTTTTCCCACTTGTGTTATTTGCTTCCTGAAGCTGCTCCATTCATGGAGTTCAATAAATGATGTTTGCCATCAGAACAATTTGATTCTAGTTCTAATTATAGCAACAAGATGCTTTCTTGAAACACATTATGTGTGTTTCATTATTTTAAATTGTTATCTTCCATATTAATTACAGAAATAGTTGATCTTTTCTGAGAAGCCATCAGCTGCAAATTCCCCCATTTTTGAAAGTCTCATTTTAATAGGTGAAACATCAGGTAAAAATCAAACGGAGTTGTAATACAATTCTACAGAAGAAGATATGTAAATTATAACACATTGCTTCCAGATTCTATAGGGTTACACTACTCAGATACATTAAACCTTATTCCTTAGTACGTGTCATAGCAAGCCGTATGCTGCACAGCTCAATTGCAAACATAAAGCCCTTAGATAAATCACACAGCAATGGCAACATTACTAATAGGGCTATCAGAATCAAAGGAAGCAGGGTGATGCATGTGAGAAGAGCCTACATCATTATTCTGCATGATTTGTTTATGGTATTATTGGAGAGATTGTTTCTACTCTGTCCTTTTCCTAGTCTCTCTAGATTAAGAATGGGAATGAAAGAGGATCAAAACTCCAGGAGGAGCCTGTACCCTCTAGTCCTACAATCATAACAAACAGTGGTCTGGTATTTATTGTTAGGCATTTTAATAAACTAATTTATAATTTTTACTCTGCCACAATCCAACATTTGAATTTCTTACAGTTTTTTGTTACCACATGTTTCTAGCTCCTGTTCAGAGTGATCCCTGAATGGTGCACAGCACAATGATCAGTTACTAAGACTGCATCTTACTTCTAGCCCTATTTACTCAAAGATCTCTGCCTTCTAAGCAGCAATAGAAAAGTATTCCTGTTTACAAAATGAGAGTTTCCAATAGACTTTTCCTCTGCACTAGAACAGTTAAGAATCAGAGAGGAAAAATTTATGTCAAAGGTGAAAAATACAGTACCAGCAATGGTAAGTTCTTAAGTATTTATTATTATACTTAAAAGCAGTTTGGATAAACATTAGGATTTTATCCACCTGTTTATTTATCTAGTAATTAATATTTATTATTTATATTTAACTATTTATTAATAGTTCCATAAGTATGGGAGATAAGTTGTATCACCTTGGATCTCTTCTGACCTAAATCACTGACATCATGTCAAATCCTTTCCAGCACAATGTAGTTGAGACACATTTAAATTGTTTAAGCATGGAGTTACCTCTTTACAGTTGTTAGGATTTGTCCAAATATCAATGTTCTTGGAAGATAGAGACTCGGCTTCTAAAAGAAAGTATTGAATGCAGAAAAAACTTTTTTTAATGACATAAATAAAAACTAGATAATATTGAAATGCTTCTGATTAAGAACTTTCACAGTCTCTTCATTGATCACATTAGACAAACAAGACAGAAGAAAACAGAAAGAAAAAAAAACAAACAAAACAAAAGAAAGAACTAAAAAGGAGAGAAAACCAAAACAAAGCAAAACAAACAAAACAACAAAACACCCAGACAAGAACGCCCCAAAACCTAGAGCTCAACCAATCAGTTCAACATTCTCCCCCAGGAACCAATGAACTGAAGGCAGCATAAATCAAGAGTTTATAGTAAAAGAGTAATGATCCTCTTCCCAAAAAATCAATATCACTCCCAAACATGCTTCAACCAATAAAGTAAGATTTTTCAATAATGAGTAGTCCAAAGTAATGCTCAGATTAACTAGAAAGTTACAACTGTGGTTTTCTGTACTCCCTTTTCACTTTCCCTTTCTTACATGTCCATCCCGCTTTGCATCAGACCAATTAATATCTTTCCTTCCCTAACAGCTCTCTAGATAATTCTCAGAAGCATTAGTCTGTGTGGCCTAGCATTAAACAGAAACTATTAAACAGTCAACTCCTATCTCTTCTATAGAATTAATGTCATGTTAACTCCTACCATGCCTTAGTGTTATGTGATATATAAATGAGGTATTATAAGAAAAGTTGTAGGGCATTTCTCTCACACACTTACCACAGTCTCCTGGATGCAGTAATCCTGTTTTAGTTACAATATGGGAGCTCTTCTTTTAATTGCTAATTTTAGCCTTACTAATCTAAGTAAAAATCATAAGGAAAATCCATCACTCTTTATAATACAGAATCTGAGCTGAAATTGTGTTGGGTTTGACACATGGTTGGGTTTGACACATGCATAGACTTTTAGGATTTACTACTAAAATATGTGTGAAAGTGACCCAAAGTAAAGTTGTCTGGGGCAAGGAGGAGGGAGTGATCAAATGGTGTGAGTGATGCTCATGAGCATACTTGAGAGTAACACTCCATTGTATCACTCTCACTAGAACAATATGCTCCTTTCCTTGAAGGCCTAAGCACATGAGCACTCATCTCTGTAAGTAACAGTATTCAGGGTTCCACTGTATTTCATGATGATTAACAGCCTCCAGTGAATTTGTGCTAAAGCAGTACAATGCTTTGGGAACACTTTAATCAGCAGCAGCACATGGCTCACCTTCTGTGGGCTCATTACCAACATGACCCCAGCCACCGTGCCAAATTACAGTGCTGGGGCAGAGCAGGTGTGGTCGGATCCTCTTTCATCACAGGGCCTCCATTTTCTTCCTAAAACCCAGAGGTGAGATCAGAAATGTGCTTTTTGACAGTGCTCTGTCAACCAGAGTCAACCTTCTAAAGGGGCCAAGTGTGCTGCAGCTCCTGGAGTGGCCAGCAAGCAAATGTGCACTGTAACTGCATCCACACTCTGAACCAAGATGCTTCAACAAGAAAGAGTATAGGACAATGATTAATTTTATTCTGATCTGACCGGATCTTAAAGAAGCCTGAGATGCTAGTAGTAGTTCTGCAGGCCTTGGAGCTGAGTGCCACAACACTTGTGTGTTTATGTTTGAACCCTAATATGGCTTCTCTTCTAGGGGCACTAGGCTTTGCACAATTTTTTCCTATGTTTATAAATTCCTGCTTACTTGCAGACAATGAAATGAATAAATCTGCTGTGTGCACAAGAGTATGCTTTCCTCTTCATGGACTTACACTGCTTTTCCACAGCTTACTTCATTCGGCCTGCTAAAACATTTTTCACTTCACTTTGCAAGATGTAGCCAACATCTGTGTGGCCCCTGGTGACCACATAGCAGGGTGCAGGGCAGGCAGGAGTGAGGAGTGCAGGGATGCCAAGGAGGAAGTTTCTCTCCAACTTACTTAGTCACATGTGACTAAAGCTGTAGGTATGATACAAGGTCATCCACCAGGGCATTTACCATCCTGCTGCTTTACGAGAAAAAAAATCCAAGGTCCTTGTGCATGAGTAATCTTTATAAAAAGAGATCTCAGGAAATAACTATCCAACTGACCTCCAGCTGACAGTTCACTTGGAGAATTGTACAGCTTTCACATTAACTAATTCATTATCAAAGTCTTCCTTGTGACAGAATCAAAAATTAACATCACTGTTCCATAATCAGGACAGGAAAATAAAGCTATTTGACTGAGATCAATGAGGGCATCACTTTCAGAGCCCAGATGAGAATGAGTCCCTTTTTCTGGTTCATAGTTTATTCCAATCCTTGATGCACTCATTATGTACTTCCTGAAATCAGTGACCTGCAGACAGACTGAAAGAAAGCAGTAGCAGCAACCATGCATTTGGTCCTATGGAGACCAGTTTCTGCCTCTCAAAGGTCAGATTTTGGTGCATGTAGAGTGCAACATGTACTATTGTGGAGAGCATAGAGAGCCAAACAAGCCATGGCACCTTTTATTCTTTTTAATAAATGAGCAAAACCAGCCATCTAGAATTTGTTAGTACTGACAGTTGTTAAAGACCATGTAACAGTCTGTAATGTATATAAAATTATTGATATCATATGTGTTTATATTTAGGTTTAAGTACTATATTGTTTTTATAAGAGAAAACTGTCTCTGGAAGCAATAGAACAAATTGTTTGGTTGGGTTTTTTCCCTAAGAACAATGATGCGACACTGACAGTATTTTTTGTAATAATTTTTATTACAGACCCAGATAACTGAAAACACAAGGCTCTTTAACATGTATCTTAAAAAGCACTCCAATGCATGCTGATGCTGTTTTGTTTACTAGTCAAGATGAGTAAAAGCAATTTGTATTTTGCATTTTGCTCATTATTGTACTTTTCCTGTATATGTTTCCTTCTGCTTTCCTTTCTCTTTCATGGGGGCAAGTATACAAAACTCCAGTTCTTGTCAATTTTTCACTATCAGAACTAGTTGATGAAATCAGTCAGCTGAAGGGTTAGGAAGGCAAATCCTTCTGGGATGTGCAAGGGGCCAGAAGGAAAAGAGAAGGGAACTGAGATGGAAAATACACTCTTGTCGGGAGAAATAATCAAGGCTTTCCAAAATTCTATGATTAGGCAGTCATGGTCACCACAGCAGATATATTCTGAACAGTGTCTTGGACCATACCACTAAAAAAATTCAGTATTCAACTATAGCACACTTTGCAACAGGGCTACATACTTGAGATGTGTTTCACTAGCTAAGGATATGATGAGCACAATCAGTTCAGATATGCTTAAATTGGGATAGCAAGACAGAGACTTGCCATTTGCCATTTAGAGGCAGTTTAAAACAAAGTCTTCAACTTCTCACCATAGCTGACAGGTTACAGATGTAGAGAAGATGCAGCACAATGAAAGTGTACAAACTGACTTTATATTTAGGTTTAAAATGGATCTCATTGTCATTGAAGTGTTAAACACTCAACAGAAACAACACTGTTTTTTGCAAATGCAAAAAAAAATTAAGTTCTCGTGCTTGGAACACTAATGAAATACACAGCATTCCTTGTTGTCCTTACCTTTGAACTGCAGGTAACTGTACAGCAATGTTACAGGACAGAAATACACTTGTGAAATATTCACGAGCTGATGTCTTTGCAGCCCCATGGGACCTGTGAAGAGCTCTTTTTTTCCCCCACATCTCTCTCTCAGACTTTAAATAATGAGGAGCAGAAAAGGTATGAGACAACATGTCTGTGTGTCTCCTTTGAAATTTTTTCTTACATTACCTTGTTATCTGTGCTCAAGAGCAGCAGGTATTCCAGCAGTTCAGAGTGTATCCACAGCAAAAACACCCAGCAAAACAGAGTGCCAGTAGACACAGCTTTCAGTTCCAGGTCACAACACAAGTACACCGAGGGAGCAGTGGCACAGATGAGTGTTTGAGGGGATGTGTGTGTGAAATGGTGTAAAGACAGAATTTTTACCAAAGCATTTGGTTAGGAAAATAGATATTTATTTTCCATCCTGGAAAACAACCACTGTTTCCTAATCTATGACCACAAAATGCCTTTGTACAGAAAGATATCAAATTTTATTAGTAGTATGGCCTGGATCAAAGCCTGACCACCCCAGACAGATGAGAGGGTTGGTCCCTTCACTAGTCACAAGTATTGGGATCATTCTTTCCAATTTAGTCCTCAGTGAGAACTGCTGAGACACACCAATCCAAATCCAAATGGAGAGGTTTTTATGTGGTACTGTACGGTGTATTAGGAAAGACCAAGCTGAACCTGATATGAGGTATGAGTCGTGTGGGATTCCACTGGTTGCCACACACTGGAGTGAGTCTTGGATATGGACAACACTAAAGGTTGCCCAGCTTTACAAGATGAATCAACAAAGGCATGCATCAAGGCAAGTATAGTACTTTTTCAGAGTAGGCATCGTGAAACTAATTTCCAGTGCTCTAAGTCTAGCCATTTTTTTTAATTCCTTCTGCATTTTAAAGATGCTTATATAACAGGTACTTTCCCACATTGGCCTTAAAAGCCCTTATTCCCTTTCTTTCTTATTTCAACAGACTAATAGTCATTGCAACACAGGTGACGGTAAATCAAATCAAGTTGAAATGTGGGCCTGACTCATTCTCAGACGATATATGATTTGTTTGCATTACATTATCTTGGAAACCCATAAGCAATGTGCACTAACTACATGTCCGCACATGGCAAGAAGATAAATGCTCTTAGTCAGTAATATAAAATCTAAATAAAATTACAATCGGGTTTGGATATTAGGATAGCTTTGCAACACCCTTGGGGCATCACTCTTATCATTAGAATTATTTGCATTAGAGTGGTGTCCAGAGATCCTGACTATGATCAGGTTCAAATTGTGCTAGGCTCTGGAAAACGTGGGAAGAGACAAAGGTTTTGAATGCTAAATATATAATTACAGGCAAAGGGTGGGAGAAATAAAGGGTTGTTATCATTGTTTTGTAGAGAACTGAGGTGTGGAGATTACATTTTTGTTACATTCTAAGCATAAGTGCAAAACAATGTTGGAGTTCAAATTCACCTTGCATCCAAAGAGTTTTCACACCAGCCCATCTTTAGGCTCCTCCTGGCTTTGTGGGGTGCTGATAACAGCAGGAAAGATAGTTTAAGTTTGCCCTTCCCCAGCTGCATACCTACCTGCTGGGTTTGTTTGTTGTTTTGTTGGGGTTTTTTTGTCTGGGGCAGACTCTATGTCTTCCTTAGGCCACCAGAAAATCAGAGTGGAGTTAAAAAACAGGCACCTGACTCCAGTGAAACATACCAAAATTCATCATTTACCTCTAAAGTAAGAGTTACTGGAATTGCAGCAGCAACTTATTAGAAAAACAGGACAAGTGATCTTTCAATCAGTAGTGGAAAGATTCTATTGAACTCTAAGTTTCTTTACAAGTAGCATTTCAAGGTGTCCTTCATAAACATTCATAAAAATTTTTACACATCTTTTCTAATGATTACACAAACAACCATCACAACGATAGGCTGATGAAAGAGTAGGTGGATGTTTATATGCTGCTATTTCACCCCATGTTGGCAGGGATAAGAAAATCATAAGTGATAAGGAGAGATGCAAGAGGGAGGAGCAGACACGAATGCTTGACTCTGTGCTTGATAAAGTTAAGCTGGCCACATCAAATTGTAGTGGTGTACATTGAATGTTTTCAGTTCTAGGCAACACACTGGCTACTTGCCTCTGAATGGACAGTGAGGGAGAGATATTTTCAAAGGCAAAAATGTTGGCTATCTAGGAGAGCTGGATGGTTACCTATTTTTTGCCTTTGAAGCCTCTATATTATCAGTTAAGATGATGATCTCACCAAGTGATCCAGTCACTTGCAAAAGTAATTGTACTTAGGTAAATGAGACAACAGGCAGGAGCAAGACTTACAGACGTAGACCTAAAGAAAAAACTCTGGCACTCAAGAACAGCAAGTTATTTCCTCCTGTTTAAGTTCCTTTAATAAGAATGCAAATCTTTTTTCTTAAGCATGATAGGAACTCTAGGCATTATTTTTCAATACTAATGTTATGGTTTTCCTATAACTTCTGTAGTTCTACAGGCCTATGTCTAATCCCATATGTAACATGTTTATTAGATTATATATTTTATCTCTTGGATTCAGTGTCTGACACTATCAATTTGTCCTTATTTCAATAAAAGTTATTTCCCTCTGCCTCACCTTGTCAGAATCTAATGGTTTTCTTTATCACAATAGAAAGTTAGAAAACTTCCTTTTTAAAAACCAAAAATGGACTGTATGCATGTGCACTTTAATTCAAATATTATCATAAAATACAGACTAAATACTGTATCTTTATAGTATTAGATACTGTCAGAATTGATCTGGGATATTTTTTTTGTTTATTTTTAATATATGGGCATCTAATCTTAGTAAATCTGTAGCTCATTGGCTTTGTTACCTCTATCCTTGTGAACACAGAATGAAACAGTACCAAATGCACATCTGATTTCTGTTTTTCTTTGGGAATTCACTATCTGTGTCCTTTAATCAAGTGATAATACATAGGAACCATTCCAAGTTCCAGCTGACATAAGCACAATATTAGTTGTTTGATGAGAACTCCTCTATGGTAACAAATTGCATGTGGATTTTCCCAGGCTTCATAAATTTATTAAAAAATAATATATTTTATACACATTTAGACCATGAATGTTAAACAAGTAAGTAATTTATTAGGAATGTGAAACCTTCTAGAAAATAAAGAAATTTTCATATAATTTTAACTATCATATAGTAATTTGTAAGACTCAGAAGGCATCTGAAACCTTTGGTAGACAGACCCAGAAAAGGTCCTATTTGAAATCTATTCATTGCAGGCCATGCTCTGGAATAAAAGACCTTTTTACATCCTTTATCATATCTGTGTAATGGTTTGCTAAATGGACAGTTAAGAGCCATTTTTTTTAATATGAAGGCTGGAGAATACTCACCTTCTTTCATCTTCATTTTCCACACCTTGTCAACATCTGCATAGCTCACCAGTGAAGCTGTTTTTCATGCAGTGGACCCAAAGGTTACAACTCATAGGTCAAGAATGGGAATTTTCACTGCAATCACTGGGCAGATGAGACTACAGACATCACTGAGGTGACAGGTACAGTACACAGTGATGAACCTTCTGCCAATCAGAGAGAGGTCACATTGGTATCAGACACCAACATGTCTCTCTCCCAGCTTTAAAAAAAATAATAATTTTTAAAGTCCGTTTTTATTTTTCTTTTTGTGGAAAATGGAAACAGTGTTGCTGTTGTTCACTAATGTCAAGTGGCTTCAGATTTGGGGCCCAAGAGCATAGGAGGTCTTCTTTAAATGTGCTGGCTGTACTTCCCACACCAACATAAATTGCTGCCTGATCTGAGTCCCACAGAAGCTATTCTAGAAGCAGTGATGACAGACACATTACCAGGTACTATACAGGAAACAATCAGCTCCAGCCCAGTGTCTGAGAAGCCAAAACAATAACACAGCAGTCCCTTGTTTATTTCTTTTTTCTTTTTTTTTTTTTTAACATTGCTTTACAAAACCCATAAAATGGTGCTAGTTTAAAAATGATCACGTTAACAACTGAAATATTTTTAGTTTTGGTAGACATGGCTGAGCCTCACCTGCAGGAGTGAGTTTTAACATGAATAAAAGGAAGTGAATTAACTGTTGGTTGCTAATGATTCAACTACAATTCTATAACTTCAGAACTATCATCAACAGATCAGAGTGCCAAATCTATGATCAGTACTCATACCTTATTATACTGTCTTTGTCTACTTCGTTAAAGAAATGCCAGAGTGCATCAGATAACAGTGGGAATATTAATATTGCAAAGTTTAAAGGATCATACTACCTGTAGTTAGCTCAAAGTATTTTGACCAGTTGCTGTAAAATCTTTTTTCAAGGTCCCCGTAGGTTAATATGATTATTTACCTTCATGGTCTTTCTATGAGACTCCAGAAGAATCTTACTATCTTCTTGCATTTTCCTAGTTTACTGAGGTACTTGAATGTCCCAGGTATTTTCTCTGCACAGAGAAATGCTGCTTTTTCTAAATAAGGTGGCTTGGATGACATATTTTTTGTATCAAATTAAGTCCTTCTTCACCTCAAAAACAAACAAACAAAGAAACAAAACAAAGCCCCCAAACCCCCAAACCAAAACATTCATCCCTAGCAGTGATAATACACATGAAATAGATTGATTTTGACAAGGCTAAATTTGTCTAGTGGAGCCTATACTTGAGATCATTCAAGTACTCTCTTGAGGTATCTCATTGTATCAGTGTTTGCAGGACAGGGCCTTGAATTTGTTTGTGCCACACAAAGTTGATATATAAGAAGACATGATTTAATTGAAACGTCTCTGAGGAGTCTTCAGTTCCTGTATCTCTTTATCAGAATAAAATTTTTATAAAAGAATCAAAGAGTACAAGAAGACTTTAGTAGAGATCCTGGTATAAAATGCAACTGTAGTCTGTAATAAATGTGACTATAGTCTATAATAAATACTTTCCCATTTTTGTATGGGAAGCTTTTTGAGGGAAAAGGTTTTACTCAAAAATAATTTTTGTTTTATATTTCATATTGGATTTTAGAAATCCTTTCATACCATGAATTTGATGCATACAAGAATTAAGTTTATGCAAAATCTTTAGCTTCAGAAGACCCTGACCTTACAGAGGATCAACTTTTCCAGAGGGCTATCACCAAGAAAATTAATACTCTTGCATAAATAATGTAGGGCATAAGAATGCAGACCATGGAGATCCATCTAAGGTCATTAGCCTTTTCTGTATGTCCCCATTTCTCCTTCCACAAATGTGCAGCTGACTTATTCATCTCAGTAATTTAGCATAATGGGGGTTGAACCCAAAGCTGCCATATAGCACAGACTGGTGTTCACATTCTTCCCACCTCATTTGAGGTACTGAGTAGCTTCTATATTAGTGATGGCAAAGCTGTTTCAAAGCAGGCCAATTCATGCCTTCACACAAATAGACCCTTTTTTATTTCACAAAGTGAAGAATTTGGAAATTCTAGGTGTCTGAGGCTGGCTTTGTGGGGATTGGTGGCACTGGCTATTCTTTTAAGTCTGTAATTTTTTTGTTTGGTCTTTTTATTGTGTAATGATTCATCAGGAACACCATTTTGCAGAGATGAGGAATCACTTCCCATGCTTATCTAGGGACACTAATATTCATGCCCTGTTGTCCCTTTCTGTCCCAAACACCCTGTTGGCTTAAATCCTGTCTTTTAGCTTCCTGTAGTGCAAAGTCCGGGTAGCCAAGGTACCTGAGGCTTTCTCTGAACGAGTGGCTGAGAGTGAGAAATTCACCACAATAGCTTAGAGAAAGAAACAACAAATAGGTCTTTTTTTTTTAAGCTCAATGTCTACACCTATCTTGCAGATTTAGACATAATTACATGTGAATAAAGTCCAGATTTTCCTTAAAATTTAGCTTTATTACACTGGCTCTTCCTCATCCCTACACCCATTAAATTATTGCTCTTCTCCTCCTCAGTTCCTCCAAAGATACTATTCATTAAAATGTAGAGAATAAAATCTCAATATATGCATTTTTGCTTATTATCTGCGCTCGGTGCCTCATCATTTGCCAAATTCATATTTCTTGAACAAGGAGGGCAGAAACAATGTGAAATCAATCTTTTTTTGCTTGGCCAGATAAACATAAGGCACAAGGAGAGAAAGAAAGGCACAGAAAGAATGAGACAGGGAGAAAGAAAATAAAGCAGGAAAACAGCAACACCATCCCAATGGTGATGGATAACCGAAGTTAACGTGTCAGGATCGTATTATGTAAATTACCAAAGCAGCTGAGCAGTGCACTGATGATTACAGAGGATGTGAACAATGTTATGGTCCCCAGGTGCCACCATGCCTTGTTATTTTTTCTTCCCTCCAACTACCCTTGGGGTAGATTCTTCCTGACCTGAGTCCTTGAAAAAAATCATCCAAGAAATACATTCCTGAAAAAAAAAATGTTAGAGGACATCTATGACATTTCTCTAAAGCAATAACTGCACCCTGTGTGTTGCCAGTTTAACATTATAAAAAGAGCTTCTTAGCTACATATCTGAAATATTTGACTTATCAAACACCTTGATTACAGAATGGGATCAAGGTCAAGTTGTTTTTAAACAGAAAAGGGAAAATGAAGGGTAAGGGTAGAATGGACATGTGTTAACCATAATTTAATGTAACTCTATATTATTAGGAACAAACTTTTCTCCATCTCATTAGACATTCTGTGTATCTGAATTTTATGTTAGTGCCTATGTTCACTAGTGCCTATGAATTTGGCTTCTGCTTGTGGAGAGGGTTGCTTTAAATAACTGCTGAGGAAAACTGCATAATGACAATTTGCTAATTAGTCCTCATTTGAAATTAGACTTTATTTGAGTTGAATGTGGGCCCAAAACCCAAAGTCCCATAGTCCACAGACTGTTTCTTATAAATTATCAAGACAAATATCCATACCCTCTGCAGGCTTCTGAGGACTGGATCTTAGAAAATAACAAACCTTCATTGATTTAGGTTATACAGAACAAGGTTCAACATGTTAAGGATTTCCCCAAATAATTCCTAGCAAAGTTATAAATTTAATAAATCCTAAGAAAAATAGATAAATATCTTCAAAAATATTTTTAAGGCTTTTCAACTAAATTATTTTGAACAGGCTCCTAATTAGTTGCATTCTTTTTTCACAAATAGATCAAATTATTAGCAAGGTGCTTAGGATATGCATTCTATTTGGTCTAGGTTGATTTATATTGATTACACAAAGTGGTGATTACAAAAATCAAAGTTTCATGGAGTTTAGGAAAAAGTACACTAGCTCCTCCTGTAACTGTGGGATTTATTGCTTTGCAGGTCAGTCTAGATGACAAATCCTTAAAATCTGGCAGATGTAGTCCTGGTACTTCTTTGTTTTGGCACAGCATCTACTAAATCAGAACCAATCTCATGTCTGAGTTCAGTGGGTTCTGCAATGTCTATAATAAATAAGGATTAGTACCATTTATTCCTTCAGTAGGAACTTCTTGGGGTAAGTAATTTAATGTCTGCACAACAGTGCACTTTCCAGCAGTGCTATGGGCAGCCTCCTGGGACTAACAGGAGAACGTGCTAACTGACACTTGTACAGGTTTAAATTTGAAATTGCATTCAATTTGTATGTCATTATGTAATTGAGAACATGAACCTTTAAGGCAAATATAGCAGGAAATGGGCATCCTGCTAAAAATATTTGCAGTACAACAACTAATTTAATGGGATTCATATCTCTGGAGACTATCAGAAAGCCTTTTTATGGAAGATTGCATTTGCTGTTTTTGCGTGTATAAAGAGGAACACTTAGTGCGTGAGTATATGTGAGCTGGTGGAAGTCCAGAAACATTCACTTCCAAAGTGACAAATCCTTTTCATGGGACAGGGGCAGCAAGAGCAAATGTAGATTGCCTCTTGGGTTCAGTGCTGCTTGGAGATCCTTGCCAGGTGGTATTTATCAGCTAGCTCAGCATGACTTCTTTGGGAAGCTTTCTTGACTACTTTTACTGGAGTTCCTGTTGTTCACACTGAACATGTTTTGTTTAAATTCATGACAAGAGCAAAAACAGAGAAACTCAGGGGAATTAAAAAACAAGCAAGCTAAACTCTCCACATAGAGAAACTTAAGTCCCAACTTTATCTCTAGTTTTGTTGTCATTATACAGTGGCTAGTGGCTTGGTATCACAGGACATCTTAAAAATACTAGGACATAGGAATATATTTTAATTGAGAAAATTGCTTGTGAAATTCCAATCAGTTTGGATTTGGTTGGATTGCCTAGTCTGCTGTCTGGTTAGGCTTCTTCTACATTCCTGAATTCAGTGATGAATTGCAATATAATCTGTGACATAACAATGGCTTCTTTCTTTGTTGTCTATGATATATAATTCAGGATTTTTTTTCATAAGACTTCAAAAATAGCTCCTATAGAAAGGATATGGAAACTCCTTCATGTGACTTTCTCAGTGCTTTATTGTGTAAGATCTCCAAAAGCCCTTAAGAACACAAGTCCTGCTAATTGTTAATTGGGACATTCAATGAAACTTGAGCACCCACTTCACTTAATTGCTTTTGAGCAGCCAACGCTGCTCTGAGAAGTGGCAGACATTTGTGACCAGATTTACTCCTATATTCTGGGCCCAATTTGTCAAGAGTAAAAGCATCACTTACAAAATGCCATTGACCCTCAATTGTTTAGCTTTTTTCAAAACCTAAACTACCTATTGCCAGAGTTAGTTCGTTTCACTTGGCTTTTCTTTACAGAAATATAGAATTTTTATAGATTCATATCCTGTTTCCCTAATCTAAAAGCATATATTTTAATGTGATTTTTCACTGACAAAAAATGGTACTTCTGGTAGTATAATAATTTACATTTGTATCGTACCTTTCATCTCAAGTGATCCCAAAGCACTTTACTAACTTAACAAGCTGAAACACACTATATTAAATACTACACATAGGGTTCACTTCACCCACCACTAAAACAACCACTTATGTGGTGAAATGAGCCAACAGTTTAAGGGCTCAGATCTGCAAGGTGTTGAGCTCTATTAGCCTGATACAATGCCCACTGAAGTCAATATAAAGACTCCTAAAGATTTCATTGGGCTCTGGATTAGGATTTATTACAATCTTCCATCAAAGCATTTAGGAACATGCTTAACTTAAGCACTTGAGCAGTTCCATTTACATTAATAGCGCTTGAAGTTGCTTAAAGTTGAGCTTGCTAGTTTTTGAAGTAGGGCCAGGTGTCTTTAGTGCTGTGCAGTACAGATTGCAGCAAGTCATTGACACAGCACAGAGAAGCAGAAAACAAGAACTGAAGAACACCCTAACTCATCAAATCCATTGCTGAAATTAGGTAGCACGATTTAAACACCCTTATCAAACACATGATCATGACAGTATGAAAGAAGAATGGTTTGTCCACGCCTTGAATCCTTTATGTATTCATTACTTGTCAATAAGTTTGTGTTATTACCTCTGGTTTCTTACCAGTGCTTTGTTATTTGGAGACTAAAATTATGAATCTTTTTGTTTTTGCAAATCATAGATTCTTCTTAATGTAATCCAGATTCATTACTTTGCTTCCTGCACTGGTAGTTGGATTAATAAGCATCTTATACATTAATTTATTAATTTAGAATTGGTAGGAAATAATAGACCTTTGAGCTGGATCACTGGAAAAAAACTATAGCAAAGCAACCAAAGGAAAAAAAAAAAAATCATGTCGTCTTTGTTTAGCATTGAACAGCTCCAAGGATGCTACTTCTCAGTCCAAAAGACAGTAAGGTTTTGTGATACTAGAAAAGATAGTAAGTCCAGGTCAGAGCTGGGACAGTAATAACCCTTCTTCATAACCTGACTGCACCCTTCCATGTTAACATACTGTGAACTGAGCACAAGTGACAAAACCAATCCATCACTGCACCGCCAACACAAAGAAGAATAGAGAGGTTAACAGAAATTGATGACATCCCTGCTCGAATTTTACACTGATTCGGCCAGCTTTACGATTGAAACAGACAAAGATTTATAGTCCGAGCTAGGACGCTGGCTCTCCTTGATTGCCTTGAAATTTTTTTTTATGCGCTTCTGCATATTTATTTCCAAGCTCATCACAGGCTTGTATCATTAGAATGCTGATTTGATTTTACATTCCAAGAGGAGTAGGCATTATGCAGCCATTTGCATGATGTGAGAGAAATCACCATAACGGTTTGTGATATCGGCGACCAAAATGATCGCTAATGTTCACCTGCATAAGCAGGACTGTGTCATAATTTTTTTTGAATTTCAGATTTTTCCTTTTGCTTCTTTCTTTGTGAACAAAAAAAAAAATAAAAAAATAAAAAAATAAATAAAAAAGACCCAGGGAATTATTCCATATCCTGTGAATGAGAAATTGTGTTTTGTCATGCCTCCGAGGGCTACAGTGGTATTGAGCTTTTATGAATTTGTTTGATATCAGGGCTGAGCGTTACGAGTTCCAACACAAATTTTTTTCCCCGTGACATTATTACTGAACACTTTTATCAGTTCATAGTGACAAAAAATTGATTATTATCCTTGACATTTGATGGATAGCTTTCATAAAAAATACATTTTTGGTTTGTGTTTTTGGGGATTTCTTTTGTTTGCTTTTTTTGCTTGTTTTCATTTTTATTTTTGGTGGTGGTAGTGTGTGTGTTTAAGTCTGTAAAGTTTTCTTAGGAAGGCTCTGTTTTCTGGAGAGGAAAAAAAAAATAAAGCAACAATCACTTACTCCATGGAGTATTCTTGTATCATTGAAATCTATGAAAAAGTTGGAAATGACAGTCCTACTACCTGTCTTCTTCCACTTAAACACTAGGAAAATGTACATTCACACAGCTCAGAAGTAAATTTGGATTAGCAATGTAACTGTTCCAGAGATACCTGAAAAAGGGTATTTTTAAGTGGATCAGACAGAGGCATTAATAGCTACGGTTAAGGTTAATACTGGCCTTTGCCAGATTCTAATTCCTCTTTGGAGTCATTATATTTTAAACAAGCATTCAGCAGGTGTCTGACAGAAGAACAAAGCTGCCTTTGAATAGTTTAACTCTTGTTTATTGCATTCCAGCAACAAGTAACAATAGAACTCAACTCATTTTTAACAACACCAGGAGCTGAAGCTAATGGTCATTCAATTACGGTCCCTCCCAAATGGGAATATTCACCTCTGTGCGTGCACTAGTGTTGATGGAAGCTCTGTGCTTGCATTGGGAGGAGAATATACTTTAAAAGAATGTGGAAAAACTGTTTTCTCCTGGAGGTGCAGAAATGGCTGCTTTCCTGTTTGCCATTTCCAGTGATGAATTCAAGGGAGTCTTCCCAGGGGCTCTCACAAAAAAAAAAAAAAAGGTGGGAGAATGGTGAATTATAGAAAAATTTGTGAAGACAGAAAGTCAGAGGCCAGAGCGACCGTTTGCTAGAGAAAGGGGACTTTAGAGAAGGTAAGATTAGTTATAGGAACAGATTTTAACCTTTTGAAGCAAATGCTGTGAAGTGTCAGATCAATTAAGAAAAGAAAACAGTAATTTTCTGAACTATGTGTGTGCCAGTTTCAGACATTTGGCAGTTCTTGAGATCAGGAAAGTCAGCACTGAACAATAAAAATAAAAAAAAAAAAAGATAATTTAGCCTTGCTGTTACTATTGCATAGATGCCAAAGTGATTCCTGGTGATGGACCAGTACAGGGGCAGTTGTAACATGAATGTGAAAGAGAAGAAGGAGGATATAGCTAAGAAAACTTGGTCTTTCATATAACCTGTGGTATGTGCTGTGTGCTAAAACAAGGGTTTAAACAGTTGCAATCTTAATTCCCTCTCCCGGACATTTCCACCTCTCTCCATTCCCAAAAATTGTGTCCTGGGGGCAGGTTCTTGGGTAAATTTACCAAATAGGGACAATATAAATGTCAAAAATGCTGTAAGAAAGTAATAATTCTCCAGTGTATAGTCTGCATCTGTTCTTAGAAAGCTGATGTTTACAAAAACAATGAAACAAGTTTTTTTCCAGTAATAGTGAAAGGAACAAAATACCAGTTTTAAGAAAAAAAAAAGAATTTTTTTAAGTATGAATAGATTCCAGAGCACCAGAACAGGCTGCCCAGGGAGGTTGTGGAGTCTCCTTCTCTGGAGACTTTCAAGACCCACCTGGATCTGTTCCTGTGTGGGCTGCCCTGGGTGATCCTTCATTGTCAGGGGGTTCAGACTCGATGATCTCCAGAGGTCCCTTCCAAACCCCACCATTCTGTGATTCTATGATTAAATACTTCATACATTAAAAATATTCAAAGGAATGTCAGATTGATGGGTAAATCTTGGAAGAGTGAAAAAAATCTGGGGCTCTGGGAAAAAAAAATGGTGGTTGTGCCACAGTTTAAGATGGATAAACACTTCAGTAAACTGTTGGCTGGTAAAATGGATAGAGAATAACTAAGTCAGGATGATGGGAGATGAAATCAATGAGGAATTAAAATAATGGCAATATACATGCTGTCAGTCAACACAGGTTAATGAAAAAAATTTGCCAAATAAACTTGTTTTTCTTGACTGAGTTTATGATTTCATTGACAAAGATTTCTGTAAAGCATTTGATTTCATTATGATTTAAAAATGCTACAGGCAGTGAATATATTAAAACCTTTCTAACTGATAGCTTTTAAAAAAGAATTCTAATGAAAAATAACCCATCTGTTTTTTTCCCTACTGGCTTCCTTCTGGCCTGATTCTAGTCATGACCTGAGCAGCAATGTGTGAAGCAAAATAAAATCAGTCTTGTTAAGATTTATATACACAAATCCACAGTATAGTAAATAATGAGAAGATAGATCTGACGAAGAGTCTGGATATTACAACAAACTGGACTTGCTTAAGATTTATTTTAACTTTTTCAACAGCAATATTACATATCTAGGAATCAAGACTTCAACTCACAGTGTCTCTTTGAAGGAGAAACTAATTTTGAAAAGAGTATCATAAAAAGTTGGAAATTTCACTGGATTTATAAGTAGTGGCAAAACACATGATCAGGAAGGTAAGAGAGCAAATATCAGACCTCAGATCTGTGGGCAGAAAGAGCAAGGTGTTGATCATTAACTACTGGAGTAATTTATTTAAGGATCTTGTGGTTTCTCCATCTCTTGGTATTTCATTCAAAATGAAAATCTTTGAAAAGTTATGTTCTGTTTCACCATCAGGCTGAATGCAAGAAATAGATGAGACATAACTCTTCCCTCCATTGCTGAGTTTAAATTTTGGGTTAAGATTTTCTGTTATTTTCTCTTCATTTGTAGGAATTACCCTGGCTAATCATCTGCTGAAGAGTGCCCTTCTAACTGAACTTGATGGGCATGATTCTCCTTCTATTTACATATTAAAGTTGCAACCCTAATTTAAAAAGTTTGATGGGATTGTTCATTTGGTTTATTGAACCCTCACACAGTGCAAAGAAATTTCTGGTTTTGTTAAAGTTCTATTGCAGCGATGACATCTGCAGTGAAACTGATAAAACTTTGTGCTGCTTCTAGATAATCTTTTATTTAAACTTCTAAATAGTTGCCATATATGCTCAAGTGAACATTGTAGAACACAGTATTAAATACATGGCCTGATCTTTCCATCAGCAATCCATTTGTTGTAATGGATCTAGTAAGAATCTGATGTAATACTCATATTAGAAATGTGCAGAGGCTGGAATATCTGTGGTATAAAGTCTTTGCAGGAATTTTAAATTTTGTCTGCCAGAAGGAGTGATTTCAATTTAAAAAAAAATAAAAAATGCTAGAGCAAAGAGGGGGTCATTCAGATATCTTGATTCAGAAAATTAGAAGGATTTGTTTTGATTTCAATATTTGAGTCTTTGTTATATTAGAGCACTTGTCACGCTGTTATGATTAGAATTTGACAAATTATTTCAATTTGGAAAATCAATTTCCATGAAAAAAAATCTGAAATAATGTAAAAAACCAAGCATTTTAAAACTGTTAGAAATTTTCCTTACACTTAGAAGTGAAATCCTAGAAATATCAATCCCTTTTCACAAAACATTTCTGGTTTGATAGTAGTATTTTCCAGTGAACTGTAAATCCATCAACATTTTTCTAAATGCTTCTACTCTTACTTTCACAAATTTCTGTATTCTTCATTATCAGTTGACAGTTTTATTTTGCACATACATGACAAAGTTTAACAAGTAGGTTTTAGAATTGGGTCTATACATAGAAGCAAATAGAATAATTATTTCCAAATTAAAGTGGATTTTTTAGTTGGAAGACAGACAAGGGTTTTGGGATAAATTAGCTAGTATGATGAATTTAAGAAAGTCATGCATTGAAAAAATGACATTACTTTATACTTAGTTTGATTTGTGTGCAGATCATATTCTGAAATATTTGTAGCACTTTCCATGTGAAGAATTATGAATTTATTCTTATGAATAAAAGTAAATCAGGTTTAAACTGTGAAGTTGGAGGCTATCCTGAGAGAAAGAATAATAAAGTAAAAATAAATTGTCCTCCATTATTGCGAGTGAATTATGCATATTACCCCAAACAGATTTTGTTGAGATGATTTAGCCATAATACACTGGTTTTGTGCTTGCACGTCTACATTTTATGTATCATGTGTACAAAGATGGATAAAAAAACTATTTGGGAGATAGAAATATGCATATGCAAAACCAAGTAGAGTGAGATTGAATCATCTCCATATATTCTGTAACAGGAAAAGAAAAAGATGACAGGGAGCATCAAATTAACTTATTTTACTAGCTTCTCCCTCAAACACATTTTTAGAAGTGCAAAACAATGTAATTTGTTGTGGCATGCTACTCCCTGTGTTGCTATTAAGCTCTCCAGGTGATGCTCTCCTGGGAATCCACTCTGAACAGAGGCCTAATTCAAGACTGGATCACAACATCTGCACCACACAGAATTTGTCATCTTCTGTCTTCAAGCCCATTGGTGGTTGCTTAGCAACTGGTCAATCTCACAGAGTATTTGCCATGACAAATTAGTAGCGTTGTTACCATGACAACCAGCTTTGTTACTTAATTAAATTGATTTGAATCAGAATTGGCTTTCGGGGGAAACAAGTGTGTTGTGTGAAGTAGTAAACATGAGCTTGCAGCTAACCATTCATGCTTTGATATCCTAGTCCCTAAAATCAACACCGTCAGGATGAAATCCACAATCAAGTCCTGAAATCACCGTGGACTGATTTGCTCAAGATTTTATTTTCCTTTTTGAGTTTTTTAGAGCACTCTGGATATACTTAGCAGTGGTCAAAAACCAAAACCAAACCAAACCCCAGGGTGTTCCAGTTTCCTGAGTAATACTTTGATAGTGTGAGTAGAGAATGTACTGCTCTGAAGTAGCTGATCATGGAGCCATGTTGCAGTGTCACTGGAAATTCCACAGCTTCAGAGAAAAAAAAAAAGGAAAAAAAAAAATCAGATTATGCAGGGCAAAGATCTAGGAATGGAATTTATTGACATTATTTTTACTCTAGTGGCATTTTGACTGCTGCCTGGAAGTCTCAGTACAATATATGGCTCTTCCTGGGCTGGGAAGTGAGGAGAATCCCTTCTAATACTTAAGGTCCAGAAATCACAAAATTAAAATAAGGAAAGCTAGAAAATCAGATTTCACATTACAGGTAAATTTATTTTAAGAAATATTTTAAATATTATTTTATTATTATTATTTTAATATTTT
>JANHGL010019850.1:0-41311 GCA_024611195.1 Ceyx melanurus
TTCCGCGCACCCATCCATCATCTCCCCGGGGCTATGGGGAGCTGGGAACCAGCCACCCCACCAGCGGGCGCTTCCAAGCACAGGCCGGGGCTTGGCAACATATTTCAAGAGCCTTTTGCCTGCTGCAGGTGCTTTTGCATTGACAAATCGAATCACGGGGAAATAATTTATTTCCTAATGCTGTTTGCGGCATGTTAGCAGGAGAATTTACATGAGAGAGATTACTTTAATAACCAAAAAATTACAGTGCAGGCCTCCCCGCCATGTCGGCTTTGATATGTAATTGTTTCAAGTTTAACCTGTCTGGAGGGGGGGGAAGGTGTTATTAAATCTAGAGCATCTCCCGCTGGCAAGGGCAGGCGAGGAGGAACCCCATGCGAGGACCTCCTTCCCTGCTAAACGGGGAACAAGTTGAATTCACAAATCATCCCAGCCCCCGGCAGAGCCGCTGCCTCCACAGCACGGCTGGAAACGAGGGGATCTTCTTCACCTCGCTCCTTGCTGATTTAATCTGCTTCGATTTCCTTCTCTGCTTTATTTATTTATTTATGGCTGTGCCTACCCCTACGCGTGGCTCACCACCTGCACTCCCCTCTCCCCTGCCCGCCAGGCTTGGTCCCTTCTCTCCCCCCAGGGCTGGGAGAGGTGCCAGGCAAGCCCACGAGGAGGGGGGGAGTGGGGATTGGACTTTGCAGCGTGTGTCTGGGTTTGGGAGGTTCCACCCTTAGGTCCATTACATTCCAACTGAGGAAACAGTTGGCACCACTCTCCTTCTGAAGCCGGTCTGCTCAGGGCAAGGAGGGTCTCAGCAGTCCGGGGAAGGGGAGCCACGTGCTTTGATATGTGAGCTCGTGAGGTCCCCTGAAGTGCTTCCCTGCTTGCCCACTGAAGTGGTTCTCTGACGCCCTTCTCTTCTCTCTTGGCAGCAAGAGCTCCATCCTGAAGGATGCCATGGCAGCGGGCACCCCCAAGGTGAGTACAACCTGGCACACCTCCCCCTACCCTGGATGCTCGTTACACCCCCTCTCCTTCCCAGCCCACTCCCTGTCCCACTACTCTGTGTCTCCCAGGAAGGTGGCCATACTTTGGGGGGTGGTTGGCACTGGGAGGAGCTGCTGCCCCCATCAACTGCTGGGCTGGAGCAGACAAGTCCCTGTGTTCCCTCTGCAGCTGAGGGATGGTGGAGCTGGAGGACCTGGAGGGCTCTGGGACTCCAGATTGTGTCTAATGACAGCTAATGAGAGCTGATCACATGCAGGCTGAGCTCAGCCTGGGAAATCATATGCGGGAGCTCCTGGAGCCAGGGCCATATGCCAGCTTTGGAAGAGGGGTGTGGGACTGACTCAGGGGAGCAAAGCACACCAAAGGAGGAGCCCAAATCACTAAAAGGTCTCATCTCAGCCACATCCCCTTCCCTACAACCCACCTCCCATCTCCTTGGATCAGAATGCAAACAAACACGGAATGCACAGAGCAACTGATGTCATTTACTAATTAGTGCTACTGCTGCCCCACAGTACGGTGGTGGGAAGGGTCAGAGCTTGGGCAGGCAAGGGGGTGGTAGGGAGCAGCAGCTGGGCATTGCACAGCCTCTGAAAAGCACATTGTGGTCCCCAGGGCAGGCACAGGCAAATGGTCCAGGCTCTCCTACACTTCTGGTGGCACAGTCCAAGCCAAGGAGGCTCCAAGCTCACAGGGAAACACACGGCATCTTTCATGAGAGGTGTTTTCCTGCTTGTTGTACTTTAGGTCTTGCTCTCCATTTTTCTTCTGGAATCTTTGGGTCATTTTGGGCATGTGGTGTCAGAAACCAAGACTGGAATTTTAGCTCTAAGTTTTCCCCTTGGGGCTATGTGTCTTGCCATACACATCAGCCCCCTGCCTGTCCCACCAGGTGAGGAGCCACCATGCTGACCCAAGTTCCCAGCAGGCAAGGACAATTCCCAAGTCAACCCAACAATTTCCCAAACCCTCCAAAGGAAAATAAAGATTGCAACAATACTCCATAGTGCTCCACACCTTTGCCATCTCTGTCTCCTGCAGGATTATCATTGTATCCTGCGTCTTATCCCAGGAGAGACTGGGAGACTGAGCACCCAAGTGTTTCTCCCATGAAAAACAGTTAGAAAGCACTGCCCAAACCCACCTACCACTGACAATCCAGAGGGAGAGTCTACCTTGGCATGTCCCAAAGGAGCTAGAAAGGGCATCTGCAAACTGAAAGCATCAGGACTCCGCAAGCTTCCCTTTCCCTCCTTGTCAGTCTGAGTGTAGATAACTCAACAGTCCCAAACACATCGCCCACGAGGGAGAAGGACAGCTAGAAAGACAGATTAGCTGTTTGGAGGGGGATGCAGTGAGTGAGTGACAGAGACCAGATAAAGAAGAAGGCCCATCTCGCGGCAGGGCCGGGCTTTTGAAGTTTCCATTGACAAAGAATCCCATTTGCCTTGAGCGAGGGGATTAAACTGGGACTGGAGCGTTGTTCTATGTAAAAGAGATCAATCGTCCCCTGTCACCACATGGATCTTTTCCCTTTGCCCATCACGTCTGGGGCTAAGAACATTAACTTCAAGAAGCCAGAAGAGCAGGGAGGGAGAGGGTGAAATCAGGAAATCTTTCATTCCCTTCTCACAGAGCTTGAAAGCCTCTCAGCCCAGGAGGATTCATTATTTCTAGGTGGCTTTTGCTGGGAGACAAGTCCTGTGTGGCATGGGAAGGCACAGCGCTGTCACCTTCACCTGAGCCTGGTATTAAAGGCCCCTTTGTAACCAGATGGGATTGAGGAGAAGGGTGGTGGGAAGATGAAGGCTGCTCCTTCCCTTTGTGTCTACTGAATGTTTGCAGCATGGGGCTGGAATAGCCTATGGGGATGGGAAGTCCCTCTGAGAAAGTCTACTGGGGACAAGGCTGGTACTCTGGGACACTCACAACAGAGCTTGTAGCCCACGCCCAGGTACCACTGGAGGTCTGGCAGGCACTGCCTGGGAGGAGCTGGGACCTGTGCCACATCCCACTTCCCACTCTGGGCAACGGTGGAAGCAGTCTGAGGGACTTCCACAACATTTTCTGGCTGGTCCTTCTCCTGGTGCCAACAAAAAAAAAGGGCAGCAGCTCCAGCAGCTCAGCACCTCCCCATCCCTTGGGAGCACCCCCTGACAGTACGGGCAGGGGGACAGGCTGGTTCCATGCAGGGATGTGGGAACCGGGGTGGGTGCAGGCTGACCATGTTACTTTTATGGTGGTTGGTGGCTTTAAGACTACTCTAGGACTCATTTAGGACCATTGTTATTACTGCCATCACTGCTTCTCTGCTGGCCTGAGGCTCTCTCTGGAGTGCAGCTGGGGGCAGGGGATTTAACCCCCCATGCTCTGCTCTCATCCCTTCCCATCCCATGTCAGTTGCCTCAGCAAACATCTCTCCTGGCAATCAAAGCCTGGATGTAAACTTACATTTTCACTCACCGCTTTCCTGCCCCTGAAGAGCTGTCGCTCACTGCACTGGGCCGATTTTCATGGCATTATGTCAAAGAAAATTCAGTCACTCAACAGGGGATGTGATGAAGGCAGGATTATTATATCAGATTCTTCTGTTATCAGAGCTGACGGAGACAGTGATGGGCAGGCGGGGGCTGTGACCTGGGGGGCTCCAGCCAACGTGTCTTCTCAGTACCTGGGCTCCCAGTGTGTGAAGGCAGCTCAGAGCACCACGTGGCTCCAGAGTGTTCAGGATCCTCCTTTGCTTTCTATGAGAGGCCGAGCCAATTGATCATGCTGTGCCAGTGTGGACAAGCCATTTGAACAAGCAGCTGCCAAACCTGTGTAGGGGGCCTCGGGATGAAATTTCTATCCAACCCTGACTGCCACTTCCTTAGGGAAGCTGGTGACAGCAAGCTGGGTTATGCCAGCCCCTGGCTGGGGAAAAGGGCCTGAGATAGCAGCCTGGTGTCTGCAAGAAGTCCCAAGACAACAAGGGAGACACTGCTGTCTCCTCCCAGTTGCAGTTTCTGTCCCTGACTGCAAGTTTGGATGGTCACCTCAAGGCTTGTCACAGCCTTTGATGCCTGAATCTTCATGTTGCTGAGAGCCAGTTAGCCCATCAAGCCCCATAGGTCAGGGTGAGCTTGTTCTTGCTGGGCTGCCTCGTGCCTGTGCTTTTCAGAAGAGAGAGATGCAAAAAGGTGCTGAAAGCCAGTCTCCTTTGCAGAAAGCACACCCAGTGGCCCTGCTCTGGGAAAGGTTTTCCTTAGGCATTGGAACTCCCAAGGAGAGTCCTGAACCACCATAGCATCCTTCTCTGATTACATGGCTGAGACACCAAGAGAGGTGGGAAAAGAAATTCTTTATCAAGAAGTTTCAGTGTCAGTGGGAACAGATGCTTCACATTGGGAATGGATGAAGGATGTCCTTGCTCTTGCTGAGCTAGACTCGATTGTTTCCTAACCTTTCACTGCCACCCTGGGTCACCATGGGGAAACCACTTGCTCAGGAAGGCACTTTCTGAAGGTGTGTCCACACCAGCCATGTCCCAGAACTCTGTAAGCACAGCCCTTCCCTGCAGCACTCCCCAGTGTGGCCAGAGACTGTCTTAGGCAGACCAGGCAGCAGAAAGGCCTTGCAGAAGTGTACAGACAACACCACAGGCTCCATCCAGGCTCACAGCTGCCCAGGAGCCTGGGCATAGCTCTCAGCACCATGCAGTTCCTCTGCGTATCATTCCTGGGCTTCACACTCTCCCTTTGCCTTCCCCCTTCTGCCCTGTGAGGGGCTGTGCAGGAGAAGAGCACACATTGGGCTGACCCTGTGCTGGTGAGGTGTTTGAGCAGCAGAACATTGACTGTTCCCACTCTCCCTTGATCACCCAGAGGTGACTCTGGGAACCAGCATCCCCAGGTCCTCCGAGCTACCAATAAGCATTTCTTTGCCACCGCCTGTCTGGCCCATGGCTGTTCCTCTGCAGTCTGTCACCTGAGTGGGATAGCATCTCTGCTCTGAGAGGTCTTAATCCCTGGGTATTAGCTGAGGACTGTTACCTGTCACCTAACAGGTGATCCTTTAACCCCTGGGAAGTCCCAGTACTGACCACTGATGGGGAGGAGACTGGGCACCACAAAGTAGGTTCAGCATTTATTCTGCACTGCTGCTTCCCGGTACATGGCTGTGAATTTCCTTTCCCACTAACAGCCCAGCCCATGCCAGGGCTCTTGCTGCAACAAATGCTGACGTGAGCAGCCAGGAACAAAATCCATCTAATGAACCCAGCAGATGCCCATCGATGGTTTGCTTAGGTGTGCACCCAGTTCCTTGGAGGGTGCCCGTGGGCAGGCAGCCAACGAGCTGCTCCGAGACCTCTGGCATAGCTGGGAACTGAGCCATGGTGCCAGATCCCTTTGATTCCCCCCCAGCCCATGATTTTACAGCTTCACCGAGCAGTTTGAGAGAGAATTACAGCATCTAGAGGGAAATTTGACCACTAAAGCCCTCCAAGGAAAAAGAGCTTTGAAGCAAGCAAGATTTGGAGCCTTAAACCTTGACAGAATGTCTGTATTAAGCCCTTCCCAGCTGCCTCTCTTGAGATGAAATTTCTAGCACAATCATTTAACTTCTCCATATCATGTCTGGTGGTAGGAGCAGGGGACTGGTGTCAGGGCCCTGGGCTTTTAACTCCTTCTCTTGTGTCACCAACTCGCTGGGGGGGCTGGAGACATGAGAGCAATCCATGTGTATGTGAAGGAGGGGAACGGACATGGGGTGAGTATCGACTGGCCACACTCCCTGCCAGTTCAGGGTAATGAATACCGGAGCCACTCCAAAACCAAAATAATTCTCTGCCAGGTTTTATTCCATAAAACAAATAACCCCATGAACAAACAAAGCCCCTCGCTCCCCTTGGGCCAAACAGCTGTCCCATTAGTCTGGGGAAACCACAGGAGGAGTGGAGAGGGACATGGCTGCAGAGGAAAGCTGGATAGGCTGGCAGGCCCAGCAGCCTTTGGCCAGCCCTCTTTCTTTCCGCCTCCACCCCCAGTACACCGGTGGGCAGCTCTGCTGGGAGGGGCCCCTTTCCCCACCATGTGGCTGGTGTCCCACCCGAGGGGACCCAGAGCTCGATTACAGTCTCAGAGGTGCCAGTGACATGCATAGAAACAAATCAGTAGCTCACATTTCTGTAAGCTTGTTCTGCTTGCAGACCACTGGAACCTCTCAGCAAAGGCCAGGAGCTGCTGATACCGTAATTTCTGTCCACTATTCACACTCTCCTCACATTTAAGCCTTTCATCCCCAGCTTCATCCCACCTTTATCTCTGCCAGCTAAAAGCCACTAGATAATTTTACCTCTATAACTTTCCCAGGAGAAAATGCAGACCCTAGGAAAGCTTCTAGGCAACTCAGCTCTAATAGTAGCATCTTTGTGTCAGGGATCCTCCAGCAATAGCATAAAAAATGGCTAGCAGAGCTGAGGGGGAAAATCACAGCAAGGCCTGGTATCACTCGTTGCTTTCGGGTTACAGTTCCCAAGTGATAACAGCTATTAGCAACACTTTGACGGCTTCCCTACCATGGAGGGGAGGGCAGGAGACAGAAAACATGTCAAGCTATCACCTCCATGTTAAGTGATAAGTACCTATTTAGATGGCAGAGTTAAAGCTGAATGCATCAAGCAGGGAACAGTTTGTGCAAAAAAAAAAAAAAAAAAGAAAAAGCCCATATAGGTACATAAAAAGCAGGGTTAGGGTATTTGTTCTGCTGACAGCAGCTGTGATGGATTGTTTAAGAAAAATAGACTCCCTGTGTTTTTCCAGGGCTATCAGAAAGCAGGAGTCCAGCACTTTAATACTCTCAAATGACCGGCCTTGAGAGGCAACAGAAGGGCAGTGGCCAGGTTGACTCCTGCCCTGGCCAGGGGCTGTAATTTCCACCTGTTTCCTTGGGCCAGCAGCCGCACCCTGAGCCCTGTCCGCCTGGCACCCTTGGTCCTGTTCCCCCTGCACTCTAAGCCCTGTCCCCCCCTGCACCCTGGGCCCTGTCCCCCCCTGCACCCTGAATCCTGTCCCCTCCTGCACCCTGAGTCCCGTCCACCCCTGAACCCTGAATCCTTCCCCACCTGCACCCTTAGCCCTGTCCCCCAGGGCCTGTGCCCAACAGGGAGTGGGCAGCCTGATGGCACACAGGCCCTTCTCCTCAAGCTGCCTGTGACTTCTCTGCCCAAGCAGGGTGGGCAGGCCCGGAGAGCAATGACCAGGTATCACCCCTGCCCAGACTGCCCCATGTTTATCTATGTTAACTATACGTGGCTCCTGATGGCGTAGGGCTGCTGAAATGGCTCTGCATGAGCCATGGAGGCTGTTGGGAGCTAGCAGGGTGTGAACCCCGCGGTGTGAGAGAGGCTTCCCTGGCCTGGCGCGTGCCCAGCTCCGTGGACACGGGCTGTAGGGTGAAGCCACCCACCCGGGAATGCCTCTCACCCTTGGCATGGCGCAGTTCGGATCCCAGGGGTTGGAAGGAAACACCCAGCGGGGCCGTGGCTGCCCAGCATGGCGGGGGTGCAGGAGAGAGGAGGGAGAAAGCGGCTCGGGACAAGATTGATGGCCTCGTTGCCATTAAGAAAAAAATTAGCCGGTGGCGGCTATCATATTAAAGGGTGAAGAAGCCGTGAATTATTTTCTTAAAGATCTTATCACTTACAATGATAATTTTACCTTCCAAAAGGCCACTTTTAATGAGGCAAGCCAGGCAAAAAGTCATGATTTAATGCCAGATTTTTTTTTTCAAAACACATTTTACTGCTTTTTTGTCCATGTTTAAAAAGCGACGGTGACCTTTTTTTATTTAGCTTGCCCCAGGTGTAATGCTCAGGCTGATCCTCTCAGGGTTTATAACCTCCACAGAGAGTGCCTTACCCAGTGGAGAGATGATTTAAGGGGGAGGGAGAAATATGAGGCCACACGGCTGCTCACATGAGACCTTTGCTCCATCTCTGATGCTGGGAGCCAGGGTTTGCCAGGGAGGGAGGACTGGGGAGGGAGGAGAGTGCTCCCCCCAGTAGCCCCACTCAGACACACCCTTGCTGGGCTGAACTGGCAACCAGGTGGGGATGAGGTGGTTGGTGGCCTTTCCTTGTAGGGAGAAAGGGCATCTCAGCACTGAGGTTTGTTCCCACCATGTGGAAGCAGCTGGTGCCCAGGGCAGGGAGCATCTCCACACAGCCATGCAGCATGGCTGGCTGCAGCCAGAGCACCCAGCCACGCATTCATGGGGTGGGATGCCAGATCTGGGGTCTGCCCTGTAGCCTGAGCATGCACGAGGAGCTGGGGGGACACATGTACATCTGCCTTCTTACTCCACAGCCATCTGCCCATGTGCTGGTTGAGAGAGAGGTGGGGATCATACCGCTGCCCCTTCCCCTCCTGGCAGTGAGCACTGTGTGCAGGGGCACTGACATGCCATGGCCAGGCATCATCAATGTTTAGCTGTTGGAAAACAGCCCCGATGTGGCAATTTGGGATAAAAGAGACCAAAATCGAGATGGCAGAGAGGCTGGACTAAGGCAGCAGTGAAAGTCACTCTGGTGGCAGGTGCCTTTCCTAGTCCCTTAGCCCCTGAGCCTGCATCACTGCCTGCCCCTGTGGCTGCCTGAAAGGCAAAGTGTGGCACAGAGCAGAGAAATGAGAAAAACAAATGAAGTCAAGTTTCCTAAGAGTGAAGGGGAAGTGTGACTTGGCATCTCTAACGCTGTGTTTAACATGCCAGTGAGGTATTTAGAATTGAAGTGCTTGCACACAATTTAAAAATAGACAGTTTATTAATCTAAACTGCAAGTGTATGTAGAAGAGGCCTCGAGATTGACATCTTTGGGATTAGTTTAGCCCTGCGTTTTTCCAGAGGTCATCGCCATGGTGCTCAGGAGGTTTGTGGAATAAATGGGGCCGGCATTCTTCCCAGGACCACATGCTAAAAACTAATACATAACGTTTAATTTACTGTCTCCATAGCTAGCCCAACCATTTTTCACATAATAATATTGGATTAGAGCTACAAGAAGCTGAGGGGGAAGCTGGAGGCAGGGAGGGTTTGTCTATCTGTTGTGGGGGAATGGGGAGATGGGTATTTTCCCCCTTCTTTAGAATACATTGGGAGACAAAACAGATTTAACCCTCCCTGATCCAGGGTGCTTGGCTTATTAGAAGAGGGAAAGACCATTAGCACCACTGCAAGCAGGGCTGTTGTTCTGAGTCACACCAGAAGGCTTTGAGCCTCCATCCCTCCATTTTGTAGGATGTGGTCAATCCTGCTTCTTCAGAAATGGTCCTTATTCTCCATTTAGAAAATGAAGAAACTAAACAACAGCAGGAGCTTGGGGTCTGCTGCTTGCTTTGCACAGTTATTACAGGGCTTCTCCAGAAACATGAGCCACTCACCAAAACCACTGTCTGGGTTTGGCCATCATGAGAGGCAGCAGAACCTGCTCCTCGGCCTGTTTCTCTCCTGGGAGGCAGAGGTCAGTCTCTTGGGGCAACCCTCACTGGGTGCCCCCAACCCCGCTAGCTCCCACTGGCCCTCCCAGTACCTGGCATCCCCATCAGGCTGAGCTGAGGAGCATGCCAACCTCAAGATGTGGCCAGCATAGCCCTTGGCATTGGCAGGAGAGATACCTGAGCACCCCATTCCTCCGTGACCCTGCTGCGGACATCACATCTCTGCAGAGCTGGGAGAGTCACACTTTACAGCAGGGACCTGCCATGCAGGCAGGGATGTGGCTCTTGCCCTCGTGCCCTGTCAGTTTATGCTCAGGGGGTTGAAGCCAGTATCCTAAATTCTCCTCCATCCCGAGCCTGCCCTCCCTCCACACTCCCACTGTCCCAGATGACGTGCTTTTGTCATCAGGAGAGCTGTCTGAAACCGGGGGGTCACATCCTGCTGATGGAACCCGTTTGTGTGCTGAGTCATTTTCCCCTTTACTCAGATCTTTCAAAAAAAAAAGGCTTTTTTTTTTTTATGTTTCATTTCAGCCCAGAGGTAAATGTTTCTGGAAAACTTGGCTTTCTCCAAGGTATTATGCTTTTTAATAATGCTGTCACCACACTTGACCTGTCCAATTCAGATGATATCTGCACTTCCCTCCACAAACACATGCATCTCCGAGCAGTCATTTATCGTCAGATCTCAGGAGCAAACATCTGGAGAGCTGCCTTTCCAGTGTACTTTTTTTTTTTTACGATGTATTGAGCTGTACTTAGCCTAGTTCAGCTAATTTATATTTTAAATTAGAATTTTAAATTGCACTTCTCCCTCAAACTCTTCTAATAATAAAGTTTGCTTCAACTGAGTGTGCAATTTTTTTTTTAGATGCTGTCAAACTCCCGCAGTAATCTTCCCACTAGAGTTCATTGTGTGTAGAATTTAGACTTACCTACTATTGACTTGAAGTTTATCAGTGATTTCTTAGGTCTCAAATATCACTGATCTTTTTAACCTTCTAAAAGGCCCCTTTTTTGCTGCGCTACTTATTAAAATAAATAGCATCATTACAGAGGGAAAAGGCGGTTGCACTGAGAAGGTGCTGAGAGCTTTAGTGAGGTTTACAAAGCTGTTGAGAGATTTGGTGGCACTCAGAGGGGCAGACAATGGCATGTAGGCACCACTGCATGGCAGCATGCCTGTGTTCTGCTCTGGTCCTCACATCATTCCCAGCAGGGACTGATTCTGCCCCAAGCTACCAGAACTGGGGATAAAAAGACCATCCCTTTGTCGCCTGATGCATTTGCACTTTGCTAGACCCTGCAGCCTGGTCTCCTCTTTGGCAGGGTCCTGTGGGAAGAGCAGAGGAAGCCTCAGAGCACAGCAGTCTGTCCCAGCACATCCTAGAAGTCCATCCCAGCACAGCCCAGCAGTCCCTCCCAGCACAGCCCAGCTCACCATCCCAGCACAGCCCAGCAGCCCATCCCAGCACAGCCTAGCAGTCCATCCCAGCACAGCTCAGTAGTCCGTCCCAGCACAGCACAGCAGCCCATCCCAGCACGACCCAGCAGTCCATCCCAGCACAACCCAGCAGTCCATCCCAGCACAGCCCAGCAGCCCATCCCAGTGCAGCCCCACAGTCAGCAGGCTCCCTCCATGGCTTTGAAGACAGTGTAGCAAGGGGAAGAGATCTTGTCAGAGCTCACAGCTTAAATTTCTGCTTTCTCTTGCAGTCAATTTTGTTGTCGGCCTCAATCAAGCGGGAAGGAGATTCCCCAACAGCATCACCCCACTCCTCAGATGACATCCACCACTCGGACAGGTACCAGGTAAGCAGGCAGGTGCTGTCACTGGGCTCAGCCTGAGGCAGGGAGCCAGCTCACCCCGACAAGGTGAGAGCCCAACTCTCTTCTGTGCCCCACTGCCTCCAATTGGCTGCCTGTGGCATGGGGAAGTGAGCTTGGCCCGTCACTCTGCTCTGGAGATGTGCTTTTGTCTGTAGAGCCCTCTCAGCTCCAGCTAAACCACAGCCATGCAAAACCTCTTTAAATCTTTGTAGAGGTTTCTCTTGCATTATATTCAACATTTCAGTCATTGCCATGGCTGTGTTTGTCTTTATCTGCCCCGTGCCACTGGGAAGCTTTCAGACAAGTGATTTTTATTTTTTTTTAGTAAAGCAGTGAATGATGTCAGCCTGCAGCTGGCCAAGATTCTCCATTTCGCTGGTGTCCTGCTGCCCAGCAAACTGACTTCACAGAATCACAGAATGTCAGGGTTTGGAAGGGACTTCAAAAGCTCCAGTCCAATCCCCCTGCCAGAGCAGGATCACCTAGGTCAGGTCATACAGGAACAGATCCAGGCAGATTTTTAAAGTCTCCAGAGAAGAAGACTCCACAAACTCTCTGGGCAGCCTAGGCCAGTGTCACCCTCACTGTGAAAAAGTTATTTCCCATATTTATGTGGCCTTGTGACTCCCACCCAAAAAAGAAATGGTTTTTGACCATCCACAGCCCTGCCAGCATGTTTTATAAAACAGCCTCTGCTCAGAGAAGCAGCGGGTCTTGACTTGTGATGCAATGAGTAAAAGTTGAGGGAGATGGAGCAGGAAAAGACAAGAAAGGCAGCAGCACAAGTAGAGCTTGGCCTGTTGGAATTGTGTCTGTATTGCTGGGACAGGCTGGTATGCTTGATTCCATCTCAGCACACAGCCAGATTAGCTGCAAGCCTGCACTGAACCACTGGCTTCCAGCAAGCTCTGAAAGGCAGCAGATACACTCAGGGTGCTCTTCAGACAAGACCCAGGTGTGCCTCTACCTGCTGTGGCCAGGCTGGCATATGCCCATCACCCTGTATCCTGCCCCAGTTCAAGCACCTGTTCCTGAAGACAGGTCTTGTTGGGAGTGGATTTGTACATTTGTTGCCCATTATTCTGTCCTCTGTCCTATTTATTGGTTATATCATAAATACAGACCAGATCCTCCATTGCTTGCTACATGTTGCCATGTAGCCCTGTAGCTATAACCTGATGTCACATCCCAGTCACTTTACCCTCCCATGAACAATGAAATGAATGAAATTAAAACCCTGCAGAAGATACAGAAATGCCTGGTTCAGGTAATTCCATTCTCTTTCCTGCCTGTTTGTAAAGGCTAATAAATAATCATGTTCTTCCTGAAAGGGTATGGAAGAGACTTTTGCTGTGTCGTCCCCGTCCCCCCCACCCAGTTTGTTGGAGAACACTCCACCTTCCTCCCTTCCCACTGGAGATTTCAGTCTCTGTGAAATCAGTGGTCCCTCTGATCCTGTAAATGTATATTATACTCTACTTGAGGACAAATATTCTCAGCAGCAGCCCCCTCCCTGTGCTGAGTCTAGCTAGTCTCTAATGTGTTTTAAGTTTGTGAGTGTATTTTATGGAAGGTTGCAGCCCTTAATGCAAATGTGTAATGGGAGTTGGAAGGCTGCACTGCAGGCAAAAAAAAAAAACCTCTGGGGCCTGATTTTCACTGACGCCTGTGCTGGCTGCGTCACGCTGCTCCAGCAGCATAAAGGGACCTCAGCGTGGGTGCCAGGGCCTTGGAAAGCCTCAGTGTAGCCTTAATAAAGCTAAAGTATGAATGAGAATTCCTGGCTTACCAAGGGAAATGCTGAGGAAGCAGTGCAGAAGACTCACACGGTTGTGACTTTAAAGGCTGTTAAATTTCCCTTTCCACCTGCAGAGGTGTGCTGAAATTACCAGTGTCCCTCGTGTCACTGTGAATATCCAGAAGGATGTAACAGGCCCTAACAGGCCTTAATGGCCTGTAGGTTTCCAGAAGTCCCCTGGCTCAGTTTTCAACTTATTTACCATGGGATCTTTAGGGAAGGAGGAGATTTCCGAATGGAGGAAGAGGGGCTGGCATGGCGCTGCTCCCCGTGCCCAGAGGGAGCTGAGGTGGGAGGCCGCAGGGTGGCTCCAGGACACAGGGAGTGGGATGCCCTCCCCTTCCCTCTGGCTGCTGGACACCGATGGGTCCACGAGGTGGTGGCAGCTGATGTAGTGCAGGAGCTTGTGGTACAGGTCTGTTAGTTGGTGCTCCTCTGAGATACAGAATGTACTGCCAGTCGTGGATTTTCCTGCTCTATGGGTAAAAATAAAGCCATTTTAGTTGGATTGAGATAGAACCTTGACTCCACAGTGAAAAATTAGCTGCAAATTGTAAGTAATCCGCTCTACCGCAAAGAGAACATTTCAGGCTCAGAAGGAAACCACCTTGTGTGGGTCAGCTCAGCTCACAGAATTTTGTGGCTAAATAACTTGTGGAATAACTGAAAACCTGAACTCCTCGACCAGGAAGGGCCCAGCTGCCTCCCCCTGAGCTCAGCAGTGAACATGACTCCTGAAGGCAACCTTGAGAATCAGAAGGGTAAAACCAACAACCAGCAGCTCTGGCTTTTTAAGTAAGCACATGCATGGAAATACAGCTGCTGTTAACGTGCAGACAGAGCTAGGATGTGCCATGTGGGTCAGCAGTGTGCAGAGCACCTGGACATGCTGACTGCCCATCATCTTCTGCTACAGTAACACATAATGGGGTGGGTTTTTGTTTTTCCCTCTGAAAAAGGAGCAGGTGCTAGAGCAAAGACCCAAGATGTAGGTTTGATTCCAAGAAACAAAGTCTGGGGAGTCTACAAATGGGGAACAAATATTGTTGGTGTGTGTATAGGAGCCTGGGCTGCCCCATTTTTAGCCCTGTCCTACCCTCAGGCCGGTCCACTGCGGCAAATGTGGGGAAGAAATCCACGAGCCAGGTTCGATTGCCCAAGTTTGCCGAAAGGAAAAGAGAGGGAAGCGGCAGAAAGCAGAGTGGAGGTGGCACTGCTCCACCTGCAGCCCAAGTGCCCCTCGGGGGGGGGGGGGGGGGTCAGGGCCCCCAAGGGGCGGGCAGTGGCCCGGGGGGGGGGCAGCCGCGGGCGCCCGGCCCCGCCCCGCCGCCGCTCTGTCATCGGGAGGCGCCAAGAGCCTGGAAGGCACCGCGGGGGCTTTGACGGGGACGTGGCGCCTTTAGTGGAGTCTGCAGCCGCCTGTAAATCGCGGCAGCGCGGCGGCGGAGTCTCGGAAAATTGCCCGCTGGGAGCGGGGAGGGAGCGGGGGGCTCGGGCCGGTCTCCCGCACCGGGCGCGGCGGGGTCGGTAGCTCCGCGGCGGGCCGAGGGGCCCGGCGGGTGTGCCCGGCTGGGGGTGCCGGCAATGCCTGGCTCCCGGGCGGCGGCGGCGCCTCGGCGGCGGCGGTTCCCGAGCTGAGCGGCGGCTCTGGGTCCGCCCGCGGTCTCCCCGCGGTTCTCCCTCCGCCTCTGTGCGGGGTCCCGGTTCTCCCTCCCCCCTGACTCCCACCGCGGCCCGCCTGGCCGGGGATGAGGCGGTGCGGAGGTGGCACAAAGGCTCCTCCGGGGCTGCCCGTTTCCTAGCGCGGCCCAGCGCCCTCGGGCCGGCCCCGCCGCCGGTCCCGGGCTCTCTCGCCGTCTCCTTTCTTCCCTCCCTTCTGCCTTGCCGGTTCTCGACCCCCGCTGGCCCTCGCTGGGGACAGGCCGGCGGCTCCTGCTCCCCATCCCCAGCCGCCCGTCGCCCCGCGGGAGGATGTCGGAGGATCAGGAGATGGACAAGATGATCAAGGTAGGCAGGAGGCAGCGGTGCTCGGGGAGTCTCCCCGCCACCGGCTCCCGCTCGTCCCCTGGCCCGGGAGGTCTGGTGAGCGGCCAGGGCAGAGCCCCGGAGCCCGGCGGGTCCCCGTTCCCCCTCCTCTTAGGAGCGCGGTTCTGCTCCTCGCTGCCCTCCCACCGGCACCCGGCTGCCCTCGGGCTCATCGCCCGGTGCGGGGCACTAGGCAGCGGGCAGGGCAGGAGGAGCTGCACGGTGGTTTCCACGGGATCCGGCAGCGCTGGGGCTTCGTCGTTGGAACGCTGTGAGGGGAGGGGGGGTGTCCCGGAGCTGGGAGTCCCTGCCTGGCAGCAGTGCCCGGCTCTGCAGGCAACGCTGTGGCCTCGATCCATCCCCGGAGGTGCTGTGAGGAAAAGCAGGCTGGCTGTGTGTGGGCTGTTTGTGTTTGGAGTGGTGGCAGAGGAGCTGAGCAGATTCAGGGTTTCTTTTTTTACAGCAGTGTGTGAGCTCCTGGTGAATCCTCCTGTGAGCAGAGTTCCCTCCTGGGCTGGGGGAGCCCTCCTGAGGGAACGTGACAATAAAGCTGCTTCCGAGGCTCTGAAGGCCTCTGCAGGATCTGCCACAGATTCTGGGTGCCTTTAGAAATGTTTATTTTACTAAGGTGAATGGATTCCCTAGGGATGTAGGTAAAAACACCCCGTGTGCTGGTGTTCACCATCCCTCACCCCTGCTCTCTGCCGGGGTGGGATTTGTCTTTACAAAGCTCCTCGGGGGCAAAAATCAAAGCAGAAATAGCAAGCCAGCCTGGTGGTGTTGGATTCTGATTGAAACTGCATGGGTCTTTCCTGTGGAACTCAAAAAGTCCAACGTAGAAGGAAGTTCAAGCAACCCAGGTTGTAATTAAGTGATGAGATCAAGTGCCACAATTAACTGCTGTCTCTTCCTGCTCCAGTATCTGTCTTGGTGGAGCTGCAGGTGAAGTAGCTGTCCTGAAGGCTGTCAGAAAAAGGGCTTTTCTGGTGTTTCTTTGATATTTCATCTGAGGGGAAGAGCTGGGTGAGGTTAAAATCAAACCACAGACAGCTGGAGCAGTTGTGTTGAGTGTGGGGAGAGTCCCATGTCTGCCTCTTACCCCTTTCTTGTCTGAACAAGAACAGTGCAGGGCAAATCTCTTGACTTACAGGCATTCTCTGAATCTAAACCCTAATTTAATACTTTCATAGGTCACTGATTTCTCCTCCTCTCACATATTTGGTTATTGTTGAAGTTACAAAGAGGTAACTTCAGCAATAGGTTGGGTTGGTGTTGGGGTTGTGACTGGAAAGGCCAAGCCTGGCAGCAGTGGGGGGAGCTGGGGTTAAGCTGCCTGTGTCACTTCAGTCAGGTGGCTTTGCCCACGTGCCCTCTGAGTGCTGCTAATCTCCTGTGGGGTCCATGAGTAATTCTTAAATTACCTTCATTCCAACCTTTCCCCCTTTTTTATTCAGTGGGAGCTGGGAAGGGCCTGAGCTTTCCCTCCCCTCCAGCAGCCCTGCTGGGTGTCTGACCCTGTCTGAAGGCAGCTGGTTGAGTGCAAGGTGGGGGAAATCTCTGAGCCCTGCCTCTCCAGGCTGTTGGCACCCCAGACTTGCTGCCTTGCAGGGGAGGATGCTCGGGCATTGCTTTAGGGACCCTGAGCTTGCTGGAAGGGAGCTGAGCTGTCAGAACTCAGCTGCAGTGGAACTCCTCTGCCATCGAGTCCGTTACAAATCACTTTATTCCCTTTGCTCTCTGGAAACCAATCCCAGGAGGGATCAGGGGATTGAACAGCAGGAGCAAAGGGGTTTGCTGGGAGAAACTGCACCACTGCAGCTTGGCTTTTTTGGCTACTCTCTTCTGCCTCCTCTGTCCCCAGTGGCAGCAGCTTAGTTCCAGCTGACCCGTCAGCTGCTCTGAGTTCAGTGCCCTGCAGAGCTGCTCCTGGGAGCCACTCCATCCCCCAGCTGTGGAGCTGAGTGCAGGGGACTGTCCCCTCCTCAGTATCTCCCACTGAACACTCTCAACCTGTCTCGATGTGCAGCTGTAGTCTCAGGGCTGGATGTGGAGCCCCTCAGGAGATGTGAGCAGTTCTGTCCCTCGATGGCCATCAAAGTTCTCCAGTGCTGTGTTTATTGGGAAATGCTGAGTAGTGTTTCTTGAGCATTAGATTATTCATTTTTACTTCTAAAGTTGTAAAGCTGCTTTGGAATGAAGATTGGAATCCAAATAAAAATGCAGAAAACAAATGTTGGCTTTTTTTTTTACTGCAAACAATGGCAAGTATGCAGAGGAAATTAATTTTTATTAAAAATGGACTCCTTCAACTTGCCCTTCAGGAGCTGGGAACCATCAGGTCATACTCTCACTTCATTTAATTCAGAGATTGCAGACTTTCCAAGCCCTCAGCTCCACTTCTTCAGCTGCAACAAAGCAAATGCTCTGTTGCCATCATGGAAGTGGCACCAGGCAGCAGAAATTGGTCAAAATTTGCTCGTGCTTGGAGACAGGATCTCTTTCCAGACCAAGTGAAGGTTGAAAGGGTTTGGGAAGATCTGGGGCAGGCAAGTCCTTCTGCAGGTTCAAAGTGCTCCTGAATGTCAGGAAAATTAAATCAGCTTTTCCCTAATACGCTTCTCACAACAGAAACTTGTGTTCATTGGCTTGACAAGTTTCTTTGTGCTTCCAGCTGAAAACAGCAAACCATGTGTGATCCATTGTGCTCTTCCTCCCTTTTTAAACATAAAAATTCCAGGTACCTTTCATACTGCTCATGGTTTATGAGCAGTGTGCTGCAGGTGATTTTATGCCCTGAAATGCTGCAGGTTTGAACACTCCCAGCACTCAGCCCTGCTCTGCTGCTGGGTCACCATCCTCAGCACAGTGGCCATGTGGTGATAAGAAAACAGCCCTGTTTAGATGGATTTGGTCAAAGGATCCTAACCATGAGCCTGGTTCTTTCTTGGGCAGGATGAAACTAGGCACGTGGAGTTTCATTTACAGGGTAAAAACCAGAATAAAGCAGCAAAATAATTTTCCCTGGTGCCATATGACCAAAAAATACAGAACAATGCTGAAATGGAGGCTTTGTGTTCAATTGTGGTTGGTTATTTATAGGTGGGAATGGGTTGAATTGTTGAGGGGGGTGCCTTTGGTTTGCTTTCTGTATTTTAGGCAGAAGGTCCCATTTACTGCTCTCAATCCTCCTGCTCCAAGGTGCCAGGGTGAGCAGTCTCAGCTGCAGGGAGATGATTTTAAACAGAGCTATGTTATCATGTCAGCATTTGGATTTAGATTTAATTTGCCAAAGGTGAAGCAAAACTCCCAGCCAGGCTTTTTCTCTGCTTGGGTACCTTGCAGATCAGCTCTGCTGAGCTGGTGGTTTGTGGGGTTTTTTATGGAAGGGATGTAGTAATTTTTTATTTATTTGCTTGCTTTTTTTTTTTTTTTTTACACTCTCTTTCCCATCCCCCTTCTCCTCCTTCCCTAGGAAACCTCCATTTTAGAGGAGTACAACATTAACTGGACTCAGAAGCTGGGAGCTGGGATCAGTGGCCCCGTGAGGTAGGAGAACACGCCCGTGGATTTCTGTCTCCTCGGCTGTTCCAATAGCTCTGAGGAGTGAATCCACCTGAGCATGGTGCCAGAGGGGAGGACTCTCCAAACAGAGAAATGGCTCCAGGGGGGTCCTGCCAGTGGGAGAATTGTCTTTAGGGGTGATGCCTGAAGTCAAAACTCTCCTCTCCCCTCTGCCTGCTCCCCTCCCGCTGCCCCAAAGCAGAGCGGTGACGGGAGTCGGTTGGGACAGGGTGGCAGCAGCAGATTCTGCTCCAAACACCTTTGTCCTTCTGATCCCAGTGCCCTGGCAGTGCAAAGGTCGCTCTGCTCTCCCTGCTCCTTCTTAGCTATTTTTACCAGCAGTTTTTTTGGATCATCATCATGTGAGGCCAAAAGCAGATAGTGCCCCGAGCTCTGCATCTCAGCCCGGACTCACCCGTCCTGATTGTCTGAGCCCTGCAGCAACTGGATGCTCTGCTGGGAAAGCCCCTGCTCTGTTGGGAAAGCCAAACACAACGTTCCCTTTTCAGCCTCCTTTTAAGGAGCAGGGAATTTGTGTGTGAGTGCTGGGAAACCAATGCCTGCTCCTCTCTGCTCCTGGGTGCCCGATGAGGCGATTGTCTTCGTCACCCATTTATCTTCCTGGCCAGGCAACTGGTTTCTCCTCCTCCCATTTTGCCTTGCCTCTGATCTTGATGAAAATACCCCTTTGTGCTTTATTCTGCTGGCTGCCCGTGGATACGTGGCCCTTCCTCTGACACAGCCCAATTGTTAATGTTAAATGGGGGAAAAAGGGGGGAGAACCCCCCCCCCCCGTGTGCAGTGCAGTTGGTGGCCTTGCCATGACAAGGATTTCCATTCAGAAACACTTGATTTATTTCAGGCTCCACCCTCCCCTGGAGATGTTCAGGCTGCCACAGAGGGGTTGGGGTGGTTGTTTTGGTTTCTGAGGCACCTTTTTGCTGAAAACAGTTTTGTGTGAGGTGTTTTCTGCGTGACGTGGGTGATTGCTCTGGAAGGCTGAAAACAGAGGCTTGCAAGCTGGGTCCCAGAGCATTGCTGTTCATTCCCACTTGGAGGGGAAACCTTGTAACTACATCTGAGTTGCTCGAAGTGTCTCCTCCTTGCTGACTGAGTGATTTTGTTGCTGTAATACCAGAGTCTGCGTGAAAAAATCCTCTCAGGAGCGCTTTGCACTGAAAATCCTCCTGGATCGTCCGAAGGCTAGAAACGAGGTACAGTTCCTGCTCATGCTGCCTGCCTGCTGCCATGCTGCCCTGCCTGCTGCCATGCTGCCCACCCTCCTGCTTCTGGCCAGTTGTTGTCATGGTTTGAAAGAAAAACACCCTTAACAGAACCCAAAAAAAAACCCCAAACCGACCCATGTGTTCTGCAGATCTCGCTGTGCAGGGTTCCTCAGGTTTGAGCCTCTAGCCCTGCTGTGCTTGGGTCCTCTAGGATGAGGTGGTGGGTGAAGGAGGGTCTCAGGAACTGGAGCTCACTCTGTATGTACAAAGGCAATGTGTAGAGCCATGGTTGAAAGCTGGTGTTCTCCTTCCCCACTGTGTGGGGTAACACAACTAGTTTACATTGAATTTTGTCCCTGCTCTTAAGAATTGCCAAGAAGGCTTCAAGTTGCACCCAAATTGATCTGTGTACAGGCAACTACATGAGCTCAGCACTAACATTTGTGAGTTACTGTGGCTGGCAAGAGCCTGCCCAGGCAACAAACTCAGCCTGCCCAGGCACCAAACTCACCCTGCCCAAAGCAATGGGCACTTCCAGTTAATTGTCCCTGAGATTTAGGCAGCTTCCGGTTTATATTGCTGAGAAAATTCTCACTTGAAATCCTCAGAGGAAAACCAATCTCTTTACAAAAGGCATTGAGCCCCAGCTTGGTTTCTCAGTCCAGGCAGCTGAGAACTGGGGAAAATTCCTCAGGTGCTTGTTTAGAGTTGGAACAGAGACAGCTCTCCCTGTGTGGCGAGCGTTTGATCTCCAGTCCATAAAAGGAGCCAGATGATGGAATTTCAGGTTTTATTCATGAATTTTCACTTTCAATTGTATCTCTAGTACTACTCTAAACCTGGTTCTAGCTTCAAATTTATTTGTAGAAATCAAAGATGGAGCTTTTCCTGGAGCTCTGCTGGATTTGATTCCTTGGCCTGTGACAGAGGTTGGCAACGCTGCGACTGGTTTTTGTGTCACTCCAAGTAGTGCAGCAGCTCTGGGCCACTCACAGAAACCCTCATAGGCTCTTCAGATCATTGTCAACTGGGAGAGACTGGTGCTGAGCACAACTGGCAGCACCTGGGCTCGTGTGGGTGCCAGAGGGGGGTTGGAGGTGCCCACTGCTTCCTAGGGTAACGTCTCTTCCCTTCTCTTCAAGGTCCGTCTGCACATGATGTGTGCAACACACCCAAATATTGTCCAGATTATTGAAGTTTATGCTAACAGTGTGCAGTTTCCACATGAATCCAGCCCAAGGTAAGATCACATAGGGGTGATTCATTCCCACAGCTTGCTTTCCATGTTTAGGCCAAGGTAGAGTGGAGTTGGCTTTTTTTTGGTGGTTGTTAAATCACAGTATGACCAAAATGAGTATTTATAGGGGGTTGCAGAGATGATGTTTGTACTTCAGACTTGCCTTTTTTTCCCCTGTCAATACCCAGACCTTTGCATATTTAAATGAATTTGTGTCCTTTGCTCCTGGTCTTGAGTAGATATTGGTTTCTGAGGAGTTTTCACTGGTTCAGGCTGTGTTGGCTGAGCTGCTGCATTAGCTTTCAGCTCCTGTCCTGCTTTGATGCTGCTTTCATAGCCTGAATTGAATTGTAGCCTTCCAGCTGCCTCCTGCCTTCAAAACTCCATTAGAGCAGGGTGGGAGCTGTGACTTCTGCTGCTACCTAGAATCCTAAGTGGGAGCTGGTTACGTGATGGTGATGCCCGTGAGCCACTGGGAGACTCAGAGTGCCTCTCCTTTTTCATTGAAGAAAAGAGGAAGAAAGAGTTCTTTCTAAAAATACCAGGTCCTGCCCTGTCAATTCTCAGTCCATTGTCCTGCTTAAAATGAACACAGCAAAGAATGAAGCAGACTTAACTGGGGGTTTTTTTGTACATTCATATTGCTTGGAGTGACACTTTTGTCTTCTAATTGGATATTAGTTGAGGGGAAATAATAAATTCTCAGAGGTGGGAGGATTAAAGAGATGGGACCTGTCTTAGTCTCTGATGTACCACTGTGAGGTGAGAAGAACTAGAAGGTAGTTTCTGGAGGATCTAGCAGTCCTGATCTCCACACTTCCTATGTGTTGTCCTTCATCATGATGGCAATAGAACTGTAAATGAAAATCCTGAGGTACACAGAGGATCCAGCCTCAGAAACCTTAAAGACAATTCCTCAACCTTCTGCTTCTAAGTTGAACTGTCTCCAGCACCTTGGCACGGCCACAGGGCTGGGTGCAGACTGGTGCATGCTGTGCCCTAGGCCAGCTCCAGCCTGGAAGCTGTTGAGCCTGTTTACTGCAAGACTCTACCTGCTGGATGGTGCTTGGAGGGCAGAGTTACACAGTGATGTGTTGAAATGGCTTCCAGGTCCACACTGGCTTGCTGGTGGAAAGCGTGGGTGGAGCTCATGTGTATCTGGATGCATCCAGGTAGACGTGGCCGTGGTGGTGGTTCCAGCTGGGTGTGGGAGCCCATCATGAAGAGCAAACTGTAGATTCCTAGCTGCCAGTCACTTAGAGTGTGCTGGGAGCCAGAAACTCCTGCAGCTTCTACTCTTGAAGGCAAAATCAGAACCAAACCAGCTCGTGACGACCGTAGGAGAAGCGAGTGTGTGTCTCTCTCCCTTGGCCTGCATCAGTATGAAGTGTGCATTCTTAGCTTAGCAATTCTGTTCTTTATTCTGATGATTTTTAATATAACAAAATGAAATGCTTTTGAACAGGGCTCGGCTCCTAATTGTAATGGAGATGATGGAAGGGGGAGAGCTATTTCACAGAATCAGCCAGCACCGGCACTTTACTGAGAAGCAAGCAAGCCAAGTAACAAAGCAGGCAAGTTAACACCCATGTATCAGCAAATCCATCAGTGACAATGGCTAAAGGATTGAACAATTCCTTGGGGTGGAGGTGGGGGGGGTGGGAAAAAAGGAAGCTAAAATAATCCTCAGTTCTGATCCAGTGATCATTGCCTGCTTTGTTATAACCTGACAATGCCCAAGTTTCCATAGAAGCAAAGAGCTTGGAGGTTGGTTCTGGGTTGGGACCTCTGCTGTCCTTAGCAGTGGTTGTCCTCACCTGGGCTACAGAGCTCTTTCCTTTCACAGTCTTCCTGCTGTGTGTTGTTCTGGAGGTGGACTGTGCCAGCAGTCCCCAGGCTCTCACCGTGTGGCTCTTGGCTGTGACACAGCCTTGGTGTTTCTCTCCCCTCCTGGCAGGGGTAGCAGAAAATCATGGATGTGTGTGTCCTGGGCCAGGGGTTTTCAAGCTGGGTGCTGTATTTGGCTTTATGGAAGTCCTACCCATTAGGGAAGATAACAGGAGTGCACCATGTGTGTTTTCTCTGCCCTTTGTTCTGTGGCCTTTTTCCTTTTGTTTCTCCATGCAGCTCACACCTGAAGGTGGTGTTTTATAGAAGGTTGTGGTTTATAATCTCCAGGGTATTTATTACTAGAGGTTTTGGTGTCCAGGGGGCTCTTTGTCACATAGCAGGGCATGTGGTGTGACTCTCATCTTGCTGCAGTGGGCAGGATGATGGAGCTGCATTGGTGGGAGGGTCTGAGGAGAGCTGGGATGGCTGTATGGTGTGATAGCCACAGCAGGGGACCAGCAGGTCACTGGATGGAGCCACAAAGCAGAAGGATCTTGCTGGCAAAATGGCCAGGCTCTGCTGCATGGGAAGAGCATAAGGGACATGACAAGATAGGACAGCATTTGTCATAAATTGATATATTTATTAATGTATATTATCTTGCCTAATCCAGGGAGATAGTGTTTGGTGCTGAAGCAAAAAAAAAGAAGCCAGATCATTTCAACATCACTTTTCTGTCCTGTGCTTTGACTTGTTACAATGAAATGCTGATTGTGCCCTTACCTTTTTGGTTTCAGCCAACAAAGAAATTAGGTGGAATTACAGAATGATTCTTGACAGGTTGTTCTCGTGTCCTTTGGGCTGTTTGACAATCCAGGATTAACATGTTGGGAAAAAGCTTTTAAAGTCAAGACTTTGACTTGAATTCTGAGTGTGTACACTTGGGTTATTCAGGCCCCAAATAACTCTTTGCTTTAATGTTTATACAAGTGAAATTTGGAAGCAATGTTAAGGTCTTGCCCTCCCTTCTACTGGTTCTTCAGCATCATCTTGAACTCCAGGTCCCCAGTAGTAGTTAAAAATCCCTCACAAAGCTACTTCAGCATCTCAGGGATTGTGTTTTTATGTTTCTGAGCTAAGACTGAAATTCTCATGCCACAGTAATTTGCAGAAGCCAGCAGGATTCCAACAAGGGTGTCATGTAGCTTTGCCTGACTTTTGTTTCAGTGATGCTGTGTTAAGTGTTTGTGCTTTGGTTTTCTTTCAATGAATTGAACTTTCAAAGGTACAGCCTGTGGAGCCTTCCTGACTGGGGTACAGGCTTCTAAACCTCAGCAGTGTGCCTTGGAAAGAACCAAGGAATGCATTTCTGTGTCCTAGCTCCCAGAGTGAATTGCAGGGAGTACCTGAACTGCCTGAACCTTGACTCAATGCAACAAAATATTCCCTGAAACACTGCAGAACTCTCAGCTGAGTGTCAGAATGTAACTGCTGCAGAGTGCTGGAGTCACCTTGGAGGCCCAGCACAGAGTATAAAAGGACACTGTCCTACCTGTTTTGCTTCTCAGGGGCTAATAATGCCCCAGGTTAGTCAAACTCCAGTGGTTGGGGAGCCCAGGACAAGAGTTTGTCATTTTCTGTTTGATTTGAGTGAATTGCAAAGTGAGTAACTCAGTGGCTTTCCTTTCCCAACCATTGCTTTCCTGCCCAGTGTGGCCAGGCTTGTCCTAGCTCAGCCCTGTACCCAGCAGAGGGAAAATGTTCAGGGGCTGAGCTGTTTTGAAAGCTCCAGGAGGAGTTCTGTGACTGTGGTTGATTCATTGTGCCCTTTTTCAGATAGCTTTGGCTTTGCAGCATTGCCACTCACTAAACATTGCACACAGAGACCTCAAGCCTGAGAATCTCCTCTTCAAGGATAACTCACTGGTAAGATGAAGAGTTTTTTTTGTTTACCTCTGAATACTGTAAAATATGGAGATTTTTTTCAGCACAGTTGCAAAATGCTGTTACCACAGTGTTCTGGTGACTCACTTGAATGACTTTTTTTTGGCTTCATGCTTTTCCATCCTCTGATCTCCTTGGAGTGGCAGGCTGGCCATGCTGCTGCTGTTAAATATGGGGCAGGGTCTCCACCTCCACATCAGGATGTGATGCTTTGATGTAGCCAAGCAATTGCCTGCTGCTTTTTTTTCTCTTAACTGTGTGTTGACCTCCCTACAATGTGTTTAGTGCTTTCCAAATCTGAGGGGGGTCTGCCTTTGACCCAGAGCACCCAGGAGAACAAAAATGAATGTTTCAGAGATCAGTCTGTGGCCTTTTAGTTGCTCTGGTGAAGGGTAAGGGTGTAAAGACAGAAAAAGGAGTAAATGTGGCAAAGGTGAGATGAGAATAAAGTGAGAAAGATGTGTTGGAAAAGCTGCTATGATGGGATTTTTTTTGTAATGAAGCCTCTTCTCCTTCTTTTAGGATGCACCTGTTAAATTGTGTGACTTTGGATTTGCCAAAGTAGACCAAGGTGACTTGATGACACCTCAGTTCACTCCCTATTACGTAGCACCTCAGGTAACAAATGATTGCAGATGGAGGCTCAAGGGGAACCATGACTGTTGTTGCCTGTGCCTCCAAACCCACATGTTTTCAAAGCCTCAGCAGCATTAAAGGCTTCTGGGTGCAGAAATCTGGAGTAATTGTGTAGCAGCCACCTTCCAAATAGAGTGCCACAGTGATCTGCTGATTACACAGCAGGGATCATGAGGCAACTCCCCAGTTGCTGTTCTTAGCCCTGGCTGATTGCTGATGCCTCCCAACTCTCCCAGCCATGACTCCCACTCATGCTCCAGGGTTTTGACAATTGTCCTTTAACTGGATTAAAGCAGTTGCTTTGAAAAACACACCCTGCTTCCCAGTCCTCCTTCTAGCTCAGCCTCATTCCAGATGATATTAAAAAAGACTATGCTGAAACAAAAAGGTTCTGTAAAGGCTGCTACACAAAAAGAGGGCAGTGCCAGAGGGTTACCTCTTCACCCTGGCTTGGCCCCCTCATCAGGGTGCTCTCAGACAGGAGCTGTAATTACAGCCAGGCAGGGGTTTGTAGTGCTGCTTTCCCCTCTCTCTGTTGTGCTTTCAGCTGGAGTCCTGAAGAAAATGAAAAAGCAAGCTGCAGAGAGGTATTTAACTGCAGTGCTGGGCACTTTTCTGAGCAGGGCAGCCTTTAATGAGTAGGAAGAGCAATTATAGAGATCAGACCATATGGCCACAGCCCAGTGCTCTGCAAGTGCCCTCTCAAGTCAACTACCAGATCTGTAGGGAGCTTTTCCTGAGCATCTTCAAGCTGAGACTCTTGTAGAAACCCAGAAGCACAGTTTTGATCAGCAAGGGACAAATATGATGCCATTTGTCCATGGGAGAGGCAAAAAAGGACCTGTCTGGAGCTGGGGTTACCCTCCAAAGACACTTGAGGTTCTCATTCCAAAGTGTGGAGGTGTTGGAGGTTTTGAACAAAGACTTGTGAGCAATTGCTGCAGTTCAGGCAAAACTGGAGTAAAATAGTTGAGCTGAAATTTCCTCTGTGTAGAAAGTTCTGGTCCTTCTTAGGAGGAACAGTTTGAGTTCAGCAGAGTCTTCAGGAGCTGGAGTAAGTCCACAGCAGGGAAAAGCATCAGGCTGCTCTTTGCCATGGGTGTTGCTGTTTGTGTGCCTGGGGGTAAGATGTATTCTGCATTCTTTTATCATTTATTTCTTTTCCTCTTCTGGCAACAGGTATTAGAGGCACAAAGAAGGCATCAGAAAGAAAAATCTGGTATTATCCCCACTTCTCCAACACCTTACACTTACAACAAGGTAAGCAGGGAACCCAGTCCATAGGTCAGTGGCTTTAAAGTGCACTGGTTTTCCCCCCACCCCGGGTGTAGCTGCTGTAGAAGTTGTCTGCAGATGTGATTTATCACCTAAGGAAATACACTTTATTGCCCTGAAATGACCCATTTATGGCCAGGAGCAATGAAGTTGTTCTCATCTCTGTGACAGGCTTTTGGAAAGAGTAGAATGATTCTGTTAGAGTGACCACTTGAGAAGTTCTTTCACCTCCACAAGAGGCTGGTTCAGAGGAAACCTCTTCTGCTGTCAGCCAGAGCTTCTGGGTGTGCAAAGCACTACCCCACCCATCTTGTTCAGGCAGCTGTGGTGGTATCTTGGCTGTTTTGGGGTCTTCTGCAAGCCTCAAGAGTGTCTGGTGTTGTGTGTAGCAGTAGCCATGGGTAACAACAAGAACTATTGCTAGAGTCTTGGCATTCAGAGATTCTGGAGTCTCTGAGTTAGTCCAGGTGGGTTTCCCAGTCTCTAATCTGCCTTCCTGAGGGTTGTGATTCTCTTCTCCATCCTGGAGAAACAGGTTGGTGACTGGAGCCAGACACTGCTTATAAAAAGAATTCTCAGGTGCCCAGAGCTTTTGCAATCTGGAATTTCTTCTGCCCTCTCATGCAATCCCCAGTCACAGGGAAAGTTGTGATGAACTTGAAAGTCTCACAAGGCAGGGTCAAGGATCCACTCCTGTGGTTGGGAGCAGATTTACTCTCCAATAATAATCCCCTCCAAGGCAGCAGATGCAGTCCCAGAGACTGTTGCTCACTGTTGTTGTTGGTAACAGTTTGGCAGCTGGATGAACCAAAGAGCCCTGGTCGTGGCACCTGAAGCAAAATCTCAGTCCTGTTCTTGTACAGAAGGGAGGAACCTTAAGAACAGAGACCAGCTGGGGTTAACCCACCTACTGAGAAGCTTCTGCTGCCTTGATCTCCTGTGACTGATGATGTCACTTTGTGTTTAATGTAAAGAGTTGACCACACTGAACTGCTTTCAGCCATGGTGGCACTGACTCCTTGCCTTGCCAAGTGGGACTCACTGCAGAAGCAGTGGGTGTCTGCTTCCCCAAAACAGCCTGTGATAGCCTCCCAGGTACAGTGTCCAGAGCCTGTGACCCACCCTTGCCAATCAGCAGTGCTGTCCCACAGGCTGCAACCCCAGCTTCTGATCCCTGAGTGTTTGTGTGAAGCTGTGTGTGCACTGGATCAAGAATGAGTGTGTGTGCTGTGGCTGGAGGGGATTAACTCTTGAGAAATTTGAGTCTGAGAACCAAACCCACCAGGAATTGAGAGACCTGTTACATGCCCTAAGTCCCATCAATTAGAAATTATCTCCAGGCAATGAGAATTCAGCTACCTGAAGAGAAATTTAGACTTTTAGAGTCATCTGAGATGGGCTAAGAGCTTGCTGAAAAGCAACCATATGTGGGGTGACTCCTGGGAGCTTCTTTCATTATCAGCATCCACATGGTTTGTAAAAGCCAGAAGGCAGGGGTTTGATCTGATGCTCAGTGGGAGCTGATCTAAGCATATTCCTTCCAGAACAAAACAGGCTCATCTTTGAGGGCCCCTCAAAGGGTCAGGGTTAAAAAACAGTCAAAAAAATCAGTTACTGGAGTCAGGGATTCTGTGTTTGCTGAGTTCATCTGTTCAGCTTCATGAGCACTGGTGCTGTCCTCCAGGAGGTGGTGGAATATCCAGCCTGGGGCAGGCAGGATGGTGCTGTAGTGTCCCTTGTGTGAACACACTGTTTTCCAGATGGGGAATAGATCTGACTTTGCCCCTTCCTTACTGAGCTGCTTTTGGGCTGGGTTCACCTCCTGGATAAACTTGTGTCACACACCAGTCACACTGGTGCAAGGGCAGGGAGTGCAGTGGTGCTGAAATACTGCTCCTGCCTTCTGAAGCTGCTGCTTCTCTGTGGCTTTCAGGATATGTGTTTTGTTTTTTTTCCCCTTTCATTGCAGACATCTCTGCCTAGATATCCCTGCCAGGTCATTTCTTTGATGGTGTTTCTTTTTTTAGGCTCCCATTTTAAAACAAACTGCCTGTATTCTGGTTTCTGCTGTGAAATGGAGAGAGGGGGACCCTGGGAAGATGCAATCCCCATGCAGCTCACACCTCTGCCCGTTGCAGAACAACTTAGGCACAATTACAGGAGCACTTCCTATAAACAACCTCCTTTTGGGTCCTGGAAGTAGTTTAGCTTGGCAGGTGGAGTTACCTTGTGCTTCTAGAGTTGCTTTATCTCTTCAGGAGGAGGCTGGGCTGGTTCTGTCACTTTAGGGCTGGTTGTGTCACCCCGGGGCTGGTTGTGTCACCTCAGGGCCGGTTGTGTCACCTCAGGGCTGGTTGTATCACCTCAGGGGAGCACGTTGGAGCTTTGCTGAGCAGCTACACCACTGTTGCTGCCAACTGTGCCCCACAAGTGATGGTTTCCTTGCTTTCAGAGCTGTGACTTGTGGTCCCTGGGTGTCATTATTTACGTGATGCTGTGTGGATACCCCCCGTTTTACTCCAAGCACCACAGTCGGACGATCCCGAAGGACATGAGGAAAAAGATCATGACAGGAAGCTTTGAATTCCCCGAGGAGGAGTGGAGCCAGATCTCAGAAATGGCCAAAGACATTGTGAGAAAGTGAGTCACAGGAGGAGGAGGAGGAGGAGGAGGACGTTGGGTGGCTCTCTGTGCTCTCCTGAAGAGGTTGGAAAAATCCCTGCCCAGTGATTTGTTTTCCTAGAGGTGGGGGGGGAATTGCCTGCAGCACATACAGCTGAAACAGTTGCTCTTCTATTCAGCCTGGTATATATATATTTTTTTTTTCTTTCTATTTCCTTTTTTTTTTTATCCTCCCCAACTGTTGTGTTTCCATTTTTTTTGCTGTCTCCTGTCTCTGAAGTTGCCAGAGTGCATTGTGCATATAGAAGGGGAAGGGGGACACTGCCAGACCCCTGCCTGGGGCAATGTTTAAACTCCAGCTAGAACCAGGGGGCATTTAGAATCACAGAATCATTCAGGTTGGAAAAGCCCCTTGGGATCATCCAATCCAACCATTAACCTACTCTACACAGTTCACCCCTAAACCATGTCCCTCAAACCCACATCTAAACACCCCCAGGGCTGGGACTCAACCCCCTCCCTGGGCAGCCTGTGCCAGGCTCTGACCACTCTTCCAGTGAAAAATTTTTCTCTAATGCCCAGTCTAAATCTCCCCTGGTGGTGTCATAGGATCTGGTGGATCCATCCCTTAAAACCCTGGGCACACAATGGTCTAAAGAGTCCAGAAGGCACGGGGAGGGAGGTTTAAGATCTGTCACGAGGTGTCAGGCTGTGAGATAAAGTCTTGCATTGATATTTTATTCTGAATGCTAATGGAGCCTGTTTCTCATGCAGTGCACAGCTCCCAGTTGCAAACGTTTCAAAGACTGTGATCCTGTGGTTGTGGCACTGATTAGGTCTTGACATCACTTATTTGTTTTTCTTCTAAGTGTAAAAGGGACTTAGTGCCTTTGCTTGTAGCACCAGAGGAGCTGGAAGGATAAAAGCAGAATAAATAGAAAAAAAAACCCAACAATAGGTTAAATAATTTTCAACTTTCACTGTCTCCTCTGACAAACTAAAATCTCCAAGGGCTTAACATTGTTTGGAAAGGGTGCTGGGACCTGTTTGTAGCAGTGCAAGAGAGCCCACAGCCTTTCAGCAGACCAAGGGCAGCTCTTTACCCTCCCTCAGAAGCTCCACAGTCAGTAGGTTTCCTTGTCCTTACAAATGACCACGAAACTCAGCTCACAGAAGGGTGCTGCTTGGAGTCAGTTCCCTTAATTCCCTCACTAATGTTCTCAGGACATCCTTTCCTGCTTGGTCTTTTCCAGCCAGTGAGCCTGAATCTCTGCTTATGGTGCAGACTTGCTGGAATTCTGGATCAATTCCCATTGTATTGCTGTAGTCTGCTCTTCATGTGGAGTCTGGCTCAGCAGCTCCTGTCTGACACTCACCAGCTGCTCCCTTCCTTCCAAGCATGTCAGGCTGATTTCTGAGCTCAGGCTTTATGAGCTGGAACACTTGCAAATAGGTTAGGACTTGGAAAACCTACAGGAGAGGAATGGCTGTGTCTCAGGTCTGGTATCCAAAGGGATTTTGTTTGGCAAGAGTGGCCTTGCAAGTGGAATTGATGAGCTAGCCTGTGGTCCTGCTGGTATTTTGTAGAAGTTATTTCCACTTTCTGGGTACATTAAACAGTCCCACTCTGCAGCCAGGGAACTATTGAAAGTGTTGTCTAAGAAAGTGTGACAGACCCATGAAGTCATTCTGTTATCATTTAGACTCTGGGGATAACTTGTCAGCACTCTGTGTGAAACTCTGCTTTTATTATTATTAAACTGTTGTGATTACCCTGAGAATGAGTCTAGCTGCAAATTTCTCTTGCTAAGGTTTCATTCTAGTAAAATTTAATTTTCAGAGCTCTTGGAATAAAATTCCTCCCAGTAAGAAGGAATGTTTAATAACATTTGAGGGGTCAATGTGTCTGTTACTTGAGGCTTTTCCAGGGGGAGAAGGGCTGAGGAGTTGCATGGGGAAAACCTTTAATTCAGCAGACACCTCACTGTGAAACTCTGATGTAGTTCACCATGCCCTTGCTGCAAGTCTGGACTGTTAGGTGGGTGAGCTCTGGATGTGCATTTCCAGAGGGTGCTGGTCTGCACCATTTCCAGGTCATCTGGAGGGTCATTTCCCAGCTGGGAGGATGGGAATACAGAGCCCAGCAGTACAGAGGTGTTGCTCAGAGGGCCTTCAGTGTGTTGCTCTGACCCTGAGATGCTGAAGGTGACTGAGGGAGCTGCAGGGGTGTTGGCACAGCCACAGCAGGTGCTGGAGCTTCTGGGTCAGAGAGTCCTAGAGATGTCTGGGCTCAGGGAGCTCCAGAGCTCACCCGGTGTAACCCCTGCTGGGAGCAGGGCCATCTCAGCTAGAGCAGGGTGCTCAGAACCTCCTCAACCCCACCTGGGATGGCTCCAGGGATGGGGCCTCAACCACCTCCCTGGGTGCCCTGTGCCAGTGGCCACCACTCTGCTGGGAAAGAACTTCTGCCTTAGTTCTCATCTCCATCCACTCCTAGCTCATTTCAAACCACTGCCCCTTGGCCTTTCACTGCAGCCCCTCTCCAGGCTTTGGAGCAGCTCCCTGCAGGCACTGGACCAGCTTAGGCTCAGCTTAGTGCTTTGAGTTGCTGAGTGGAGTTTGTTTTCTGGCCCCTCTAACGTTCAGAGATTGCCAAATGCTCTGATCCCAGGTTGTAGCCAACAGAGAGCTGTTTATGGACTCTGCTTGATCCCTGTCCCAGGCTGCTGAAGGTCAAACCTGAGGAGAGGCTGACCATTGAGGGTGTGCTGGACCATCCCTGGCTCAACTCCACCGAGGCGCTTGATAACATCCTGCCTTCTGCTCAGCTGATGATGGACAAGGTCTGCACAATGCTTTGTTTCACCAGGAAGGTTGCCCAGGAGGGCTGGATGGCTCGGGGGTGGTCTGGGTGGTTTCCTCCACCTGGTGGTGTGCAGATCAAGAGCTGCCCTAAGGAGAGCTCTGTGAGAAAATGGAGCAGGCGCCTTTGAAATTTGGGCTAGGAGAAGGTGCTCCAAGATCAAAGAGGAGTTTGGTCAGCACTCTTAAGCCTCTGCACATGGGAAGTAGAGATGATCCTTGGTCCTGCTCAGCCCCTGGGAGGCTGGGATACATTGGCCCCCAGTCAGACTGGAGATCTAATCATGCCCTGCGTAATGCAAACCTGATTTCAGTAGCATTTCTGAAATCCATGGCATTTTGGTGCATCTTTTTTTTGCTTGGTCCGTGGCTAACATTGCTGTTCAAGTGCAACTCTCTTCATTGCAGGCAATGGTTGCAGGGATCCAACAGGCCCATGCAGAGCAGCTTGCCAACATGAGAATTCAAGACCTCAAAGTCAGCCTGAAGCCCCTTCACTCCGTCAACAACCCCATCCTGCGCAAAAGGAAACTCCTGGGGTAACTCACTGAAGCTGTTGTTGCAAGATCCATGAGGGTGGAAGGATCCTTCCTTCCTGACAAGGAAATCCACAGTCATCCATCAGAGGATGACTTCAAGCATGGATTCAAAAATGGATAATGTGTTTTATGGTTAAATGATGTGAAGGAATATTTATTTTTCTTCCTATTTCAAGTGCTCTCGTAACACAGGACGTGGTTACAACGAATGCTAAATGTAGCTCCCAGTCCCAGCTTTCCCAGTGAAGGAGTGTTTTATACTGGTGCAGCTATACAACACATAACAGACCCAAGTTGCATTCAGATTGTCACTGTTTCCTCCTTGGTTCTTTTGCAGCACTAAGCCAAAGGATGGTGTTTACATCCATGACCCTGAGAATGGAAGCAACGACTCCAACGTGGCTCTGGAAAAGCTCAGAGATGTGATTGCTCAGTGCATTCTACCACAGGCTGGTAAAGGTTGCTGCTTTTCAGACACTTACATTCCTTAAACGTGCAAGACTCTTGACTCTGGCTAAAGATCAGGCTGTGGCAGTGGTGAGGAAGGGCAAACAAGAATCCTGTTGTCCTCCTCAGTCTGGAGTGTTGCCTGGGGACTGTCATTTGGGGGTAATGTCAACAGTGACCTGCAGAACTTCCCACCAGGGCTGTCTGCTTTCAGGCTCACAGGCTAGGAGGAACAACTGCCCCTTGCTGTTGTCTGAAGCTCTGAGTGTTGCTGGGGGGCAGCCAGACAACCCTTCTTTTATCTTTGTTCTCCTCAACAGGAGAGAATGAGGATGAGAAGCTGAACGAAGTGATGCAGGAGGCGTGGAAGTATAACCGAGAGTGTAAGCTGCTGAGGGACACTCTCCAGAGCTTCAGCTGGAATGGTGAGGATCTGCTCTTCCACAGGGACTGCTGGGTGAAAGAGGGACAGCAGGGACCTTCTTCTAGGGAAAGAACATCAAGTGGCTTGGACTGATGCTAGGCTGATGTAGGATTTGACACTGTTTCAGCCCCTCTGCCAGTAGAAATGAGGTTAGTGCTGTGATAATTTCCCTTTGGGGTTCAGGTAGAGCTTGCAGAGGTGCCAACCCCCCCAGGAAGGTAACAGCACCAATGGGCATCATCACTTCTGAGCTGCTGCAGGCTGGTTTTCTTCCAGCTGTTTATTACCTTTATTCTGCTGGAGGCTCTGCCCTTGCCTGTGTCAGCACAACACCACCCCTGCTGGGTTTGGACAGGAGATGGAATTAAACTGGGCCAGCTGCCTTGGGACTGGTTAGGATGGCTCCTTAAAGCAGAGTGGCAGAGGTGGCAGCCCCTGGGAGCAGATGCTGATGAGGAGAAGGGGAGCAGGGGCATCACCAGGTTCCCAAGGGCTTGCTTGTGTCTCTTTACCTTATTCTGATTGATTGGTTGCTTTTAATTCAGGTTTTTCAGTGCTTAATTATTTTTTCAGTGGAATTGGAGATAACTCGTTTTGCTTCCCTTGAAAATGTCCTGAGTTAGTGTGGGAAGTGTTGTTTTGTGCCTGGTCAGGGTGGAACTCCAGCCCCTTGTGCCCAGCAGCAGCTGACTCCCTGTTCTTTCCCTTCCAGGCAGAGGATTCACAGACAAAGTGGATCGACTAAAACTGGCAGAAATAGTAAAACAAGTTATTGAAGAGCAGACAAACTCCCATGACTCTCAATAGCTGGAGCTTCTTAATCTTAATTTTATTATTATTTTTTTTTACCATTTAAGATTTATTCTTTAACTGTAAAAAGTATTTTTATGTAAATTAATAAATCATAATTATTTCGTTAAATTTCCATACTGCTTGAAGATGCTGTATAGTTGTAGATACAAACAAAAGACAAGAAAAGAAAATCATTGGTACTGTAATATTTTTTTAAAGCTCAGTTCCTTGAGGTATCTATGATCACTTCTGTACTGTTAATCATCAGTCCCCCCCCACGGGGCAGATTCTCTTGTTACAGACCATTCTTTTCCTGAGTACCCAGCAGCTCCTTCCATCCTCTCCACTGCAGCCAGCTGCAGAGCCTGTAGGTGAGGGACTCACCAACCCTGCTCAGTAAGTACTTGAAGCAAGTGTTGTGAAAAGCAAACTTCACCCTTTGCAGCTAAATTCAGAGTGTGGAGGCAACTAAACCCACCTGGTGACCCCAGAGCCCCACGTGGCCTTGCCAAGGGTGCCTGACTCCATTGCTGGGGTCTTTCAGTTCTGATCTCTAGCCCTCTATTCTTCTTTTTCTCAGAGCTTCTTTAAGGTTTAACCCTCTTTTGTTCTTCTTCCCCATCACCCTCAGATCTTTTTTAAGGCTGAATTGGCCACTGAGCATGAGACTCCTCGTATTGTTCAACAGCAGAATAGAAGAATGTTCTAGTTACTGATGTACAAGTCACTTTTTTTTTTTCAGTGTGGGATTTCTAGGGGCGGAAATAAGTGTGAAGTTCATTTGCTTCACTCCCCAGCTCAGAAGCTGGGTGTTTTTCACCCACGTGCTCCATTCTTTCCTTTCCAGAAGACCCAACACTTGGGTTTCAAGCTTGTCCTCTGTCTTGTTTGAAAGAAATCATGCAGGCCAGGATCACAGTGCTGCTGTGTGAATCCACTGATGATCCTTCTCCTGTGTCACCCTCTGGAGTCCAAGCTCCTCAGCTCTTTGATGCCTTTGAGCTCCTCCTGAGGGAGCAACAGATGCAGAGCTGCCCCTTGACACAGGTCCTTGCACTGCCTGCACCACCAGGGCAGATTCTTGACACTAGTCTGGAACATTGGCTCCAAAAGCTGCTTTTTTAAAATCTTAATTAAACAAACAAATGAAAAGAAGCTGTACATATTTCTAGTTTTCTACCTTCTGAGGCTTTTCTTTCTTCTGAGAGCAGTTGAAGGCTTTTTCTAGAGATATTTTGGTACTAACCCAGTGCAGACTCTGGGTGAGTTTGGGCTGCAGACTGAGGTGCCAGTTCAGGGCTATTAGCAAAGCCTCTGCAACATCACTGGTACCTTCCAGAGCTCCTTCATTCTGGGTTTACATCTACAAACCTGAGCCATGAGTCTCCCTATTTACAGCAGTCCAGCCTTCTTCTTCTTTGTCTTTTTTTCCTGTCACCTTCAGCTGGGATGGCAAACCAGAGCCTGACTCTTTCTAGCACATGTTGTAAACTGACTTTGTTTCTCTCCATGAAGGAGCTACTTCATCCCCCTTTCTTTGTCAGCACTTCCTCAGCTTTCTGCTCATCCTGGTGAGAGTTGGGGGACTAAGAACCACTGTTTCACTCTGTGATGGGAACAGGGAGGTTTTTTGTTAGCCAGGATTGTACATGACACTACATGGAATGTTTGTGCACTGATATATTGATGATAACAGTAGAGAGTTAGCAAGAGACAGGAGTATTTGTCATTTCTTGGTGTTTTCAGGCCCTTTATACACGTTTCTGTCCTTGCCCTAAGTTCTAGGTCATGTCAACATCCACTCAACTCTTCAGTGTAATGGGTTGTTTCCTTCTTAACTTGAAATCCTTGTTTTTCTTGAGGGAAATCTTACTGCATTGGAACCTTTAAGTGAGATAAATGGAGAAACCAAGGAGGAAGACACTGGTCTGTAGGGGCTGGTTCCAGCCTGTTCTTGCAGTCCTGGTGTGTGTTTGGTGTCCTGGGGAGCAGCTGTTGCTCCCCACCACCCTCAGCAGCTGGGGGGTGGGATCTGATGGTGCATTAGGGGGAGGGTCCCTCCCCTGTTCTCTCCACAGCAGAGCCATTCCCAGCTGCTGCTGGAGTCTGGAGTCACCATTTCTAAGGGCTCTTGTGATAAGGAATTTGTTTTTTATGGGTTTACTATAGATTTTCTTGTCTGTGGTTGCTTGATCTAAACCAGAGCTAGGGAGGGACAGATGAAGAAAACTCAATTGGAAGATTCAAGGTCAAATGGTTTTATTTCTATGAGAAAGTTGATCTTTTCTAATTATTTTCCTCATTCAAAAGCTATGGTTTATGTGTCAAAATGAAATAGGATTCATTGACATACTTTAAAATAGTGTTTTACTTTCTCCTTCCTGTATTGGTTTTTATTTATTTTTCAGTTGGCATAAATGCAAAATACCTTGTCTTGGATATGTGAGGTTTTTACTTGGTGATGAATCTACTGATCCTGAGTGGCAGTCTGTGAATATTGTAAATATCTCGAGGTGGAAGGGTTGTGTGGGATCAAAGATGCTCTTCTTTGTACAAACACTAAAAGGATCTGGGAAAGCTCTGCTGGGGCTGGTTTTTGGTTTGTTGGCTTGTTTGTAGAATTTTATTTAAGAGAAAAAAAAGCTCTGAAATCATTTGACCTTTACAAAATGTTATGTATATCTGAATTTTCCTGTGACTTATTTTAAGATGAAGAGATATATATATATATAATATATATATAAGTTAGAAGAACTTGATTAAGTGGAAGAGTTTTCAGTTGGAAATAGCAACACGTCCAAGCTTTTGCTGTCATTACTTGAGGTTTTTTTCTTTTGGACATCTGAGTCTGTCCTCATCTGCCACGTTGGATTTCTGTGTATGGAACTGTTTTCATTTCTCAGTGTTCCCTGTACTATGTTAGTTTATTTTGGATCAGTATTATATTGTAAATATGCATTGGTGTATATAAATGATTTTACTAAACTGAAAAGTCACTGGCTGGTTTTGTCATCAAATCAGAGAAGGGACCTAGCAGAGCACCCCCAGGGTCTTCCCTCCATCCCTTCATCCCCCAGCCTGGGCTGATCTTTCTGGAAGGGCTGAGACTGAATCCATTGGGTTGGGGTGAAACTGAAGCATCTCCTTGGGGCTGTTGAAACACTCGGTGTGATCAGCACTTGGCTTTCTGTTTTGCAGCAGTTCTGTGAGGCTTTGAGATGAAGGAGTGACTGACAGGATAAAGCCCTAGGAACTCGTGTGCTCTGCCTGGCAACAGAACCTGGACTTGCCTCTTTCCAAGCCTCTCTTCCATTAGATGGCAGCAGAACACGCCCAGTGCGCCCAGTTAACCCCCCCTGGGCTGCAGGGTTTTTCTTGTAGCTCTGGGGGAGGGAGGGAGGAGGGTGAGTTGTTCCCCCCTCAGCTGTAGCAGCTCCTCTGCTCTGCTCGGGGTCATCAGGATGAGTCCCTGCAGGGTGCTGTGCTGCAGGTGGTGATCAGGAGCCCTGCAGGGACCTGTGGCAGCCTGGGAGACAGCAGCAGATGAGAAATGGGTCGGGCTTTGTTCAGGCTTTGCCAGGGAGCCCTGGACTGGTTCTCCTGGCCTCTTGGGCAGGCAGCCCTCTGAACACAGACCAGTGCCCTCCAGCCTGGCACTGGTTTGCTTCTTCCTGGCTCTGGAAACACCAGCATGGTTTGGAGGGCTTGGTGACAGCAGCCAAGGAGCCCTTTATCACATGAGAACAAAAAGTGGCACTGAAAAAGAGGCAGAAGGACAGTCCTGAGTGCCCCTGTGCCCCAGGCCACCTGCTTTGTAAGAGTTCAAATCCATCTGCTGGTGCCTTTGGGGAGTCAGGGGAGTGAGGGACAGGGAGGGACTGTCACAGAGCCATAGCAGGGGAGAGGGGAATGACAGAACCATTTCCAAGCATCCTGGGAGTATTTAAGGCAGCCAAACCAACCAGCTGCAAGTGCTTTAGCACAAGAAAAGCCTCACAGAAGGATGTGGCCCCTTTCTAGCAAGAACCCCCCCCTCAAATAAATCCTTCAGAGAGGTGCTGAGCTGGATGAGGAACCCTGCAGCAGAGTGTGCCAACAGCCACTGCTCCAGCTGAAGGTGCCATTAGCAGCCCAAGCATTGTTCCCCTGGTAATCTTCTCCTGCTTCCACTTAATCCCCTTTTAGCCAAATTGCTGCAGCAGAGCTGGCTGGGGGACAGCCCAAGGAGGGTGCAGCAGTGATGGCACAGGCTCTGGTCCATGTGCTGCTTGCTCCTGCCTGCCCCAGTGCCCAGCTCCCATCCTGCCCATGGAATGTTCTTGGGGGAAGTGAGGCTGGAGAACAGTGGCTCCTTGGTCCTTTCCCCTGCAGCCCCCACAGCAGCTCTCCCCAGGCTCTTCCCAGCACTGGGGGGTGCTTCTTCACCACAGTGTGATGAGATGAGCTCCAGCAATTGGACCTGTGTCCCCGAGGAGAAGTTCTTGACATCCCACTGTTCTACCACGAGGACTGGTGGGGCTGCAACAGCAGAGGGAACTGCCCCTGTGACCCTCCTGCCAGGCTCCTGGCTTTGGAGGGAGCACTGACAGTCACAAAGGGGCTTTGTCTGGACATCACTCAGCAGAGCACTGAAAAGTCCTGTCTCTGGCTGTCCCTGAGCAGAGCCTGGCTCCATCCTCCTGCCTCTCACCTTTACACATTTATAAACACTCATCAGGTCACCCCTCAGTCTCCCCCAGCTCCCTCGGCCAGCTAGAACCTGGTTAATGGTAAATTCAGTTTGGGTAGGACCCAAAAAGTGAAGCTGTTGCAAAATAAGGAGTGTCAAAGTTAGAGAGAGGCTTTCAAGGCAGCTCAAGGTCAGTTTTGTTTTCTGTAGAATGGTGGGACTGTCATAAATAATTCACTAGAGCACCTCGAGGAGCGTGGACAGATTCATGCCAAGTCCTGCTCACCTGGAGCAGACACTCCCTGGGGAGAAGGGGCTTATTTTTCTGGGTATTGTAGCTGAGCAGAGTTGGCACAAGGAACAGAAAGGAAATGGACAAAACTGGGAGGTGTGGAAGTGAGCACTGATTTTCTGCAATCATTCATCCCTTGCAGCCAACCTTTGGCCTGCTCCATGTCCTTAGTTTTAGAGTGAATTAAAAGTCAGAGATGGAAAAATATTCACCTTTGCTTTACTGTTAATTTGTAACAGCAGATACTGAGAGAAGTGAAACAGCCTTTTGCCCACCTGCCCTCAGAGGAGCTGCACCAGATCTCTGACTGTCACACACTCGGTTGTTTCTAGGGGTATTTCCCTAAGGAGAAGGTCTGCACTACCTGCTTAAAGACTCCATTTCCAGTCCATACAAACCTGTCAAATAAATAACTAGCTTCACTGAAGTGCCTGTCTCTGCCAGACCTGCTCAGGCACCCCCAGCACTGCCTCTGCTGCTGGGCAACAGAGTCCAGAGCAGCCAGCCCGGGGCTGCCCCACGTTGCTAAACCACCACGAGGCTTCCTTTGGACGCTGCCTCTCTTCTCCCTCGAGGCAGGGCTTGGTCAGAGCAGGGTGGTCGTGGATCCCTCTGTGTCTGGAGGGCTGCTGGGGAGGGTGCTGGAGTAGAACTTCTTCTGGGAGCGCAGCAGAGGAGTCTGGGTGTCGACGTCCCGGCAGCAGCCGCGCTTCAGGGACAGGAAGATGTGCTGAGTCCAGCCGTACACGATGCAGTTCAGGAGCCCCTGAGAAGCTGCTGTCAGAGCCTGGGAGAGACCACGGGGGGAGATCAGGGCTGCCAGCACTCCGTGGTGCTCCACAGCTTCCAAGCAGGTGTGTTATGGAGTTGTAGTTCCCACTTCCAGCATGATTTTGTCTCCCTGCGCCCCCGTGTGACACAGGACTCCTGTATTCCTAGAGTGTAATCCTATTGTTTGATTAATCTCTGCTAAACGTTGCCTCAGGAACAGCAAGGAGCTGGACAAAGTGCTGTGGAGGATACTTTCATAGAAAGGGAAAAAAACCTGATTTCTGCAGGTCCTATTTTCTGCCATTTCCACAGTGCTGCAGTTTTGGTTACTGAGACCTTTCTGAGCCCGTGGAAAACAAAACAGCTACCAAAGCATAACCAAACCCAGAAATCACTCTGCTCACAGCAGTGACCTTTGCAGCCAGGAGATGCTCTGTCCAGCAGCAGGCAAACACCAACATTCCTGTTCAAGCAAAGGCAACACCCAGGAGCTGCAGGAGAAGCCATTTACCTGTAGGATCAGAAGAGCTGTGTAGATTTTGGTGTCTGTGGAAACAGTCAGCTTCAGGATTCCGAGCAGGACAGCTGTGAGAAGGGAGGGACAAGAGGGTGTTGTTTGAACCCCAGCTCTGCAGAGCCTCGTTGCCAAGCACTGTGTGTCCCAGGGGAATGTTGTGAGAGAACCCAGCTCCCTGCTAACCTGGGGCCCAGCAGCAGAAGAATGCGATGGGGTAAAAAACCACTCGTTGTTCCACCATCTTAATCATGGCCCACTGCTGGTCACCCAGGAAGCCTGTGGAGTTCACAAACCTTTTGTACAAACCTCGGGCCTGGCTGAGTATAACCTGCAGGAGAACAGACACACACCATTGTTGGTACCTCATGCACGTGCTCTGGGCTGGTTTTGTTCCCCCAGGGCTGAGGAGCTCATTTCAGTCCATCAAGCCTTTCCACAGAATCTTTTGGGTTGGAAAAGACCTTTGAGATCATCCAGTCCAACCATTAACCAGCACTGTCAGGGCACCACTGACCCATGACCCTCAGCACCACAGCTT
>JANHGL010019851.1:0-28980 GCA_024611195.1 Ceyx melanurus
GAGAAGAGAAGAGAAGAGAAGAGAAGAGAAGAGAAGAGAAGAGAAGAGAAGAGAAGAGAAGAGAAGAGAGAAAAGGAAAAGATTAAAAAAAAAAAAAAAAGAGAAAGGAGAAAAGCTGTGAAATAAAGTGACATGCTATTGAGCTTGAGACAGTTCCTCCAGGCAGGGCTTGTTTCTGTATGATGTTGGTCAACAAGAGAAGAACCATCACAGAGCTGCTTTAATTGCTTGAAGTATTAGCCTAAAATTCCAGATAAACTGACTCACCAAAGACAATGAAAATGCTGTTTTCTCTGATACTGGAAACAGTCTACCCTGCTTGGCTGCTAAAGAAGTTGAAAGCCTGAGAGCTAGACTAGACTTTTCCCAAGGGGCTGAAGACAGTTTTGCCTGAAGGCACCTGAGATTTGGAGAACAGACTACTATAGATCTTCGAGTCTAGTCATTATCCTAACCCTACCATGTGCACTGCTAAACCATGTCCCTAAGCACCATATCTGCAAGAAACTGAAACATATCCAGGGATGGTGATTCAACTACTTCCCTGGGCAACTTGTTCCAATGCTTAACAACCAGTTCAGGGAAGCATTTTTTCCTAATAACTGACATAAATCTTCCTGGTGCAACTTGACGCCATTTCCTCTTGTCCTATCACTTGTTTGGGAGAAGAGAACGATCCCTGCCTTGCCACAACCTCCTTTCAGGTGGTTGTAGAGCAGAAAGGTCTCCTCTCAGCCTCCTTTTCTCCAGGCTAATAGCCTGAATACACTAAATAACATCAGTATCCCAATACACTACTCATAAGACTTGCTCAAGACCCTTGACCCTTCACCAGGTTAGTTACTCTTCTCTGGACCCACTTCAGCACTTCAATGTCCTTCTTTATTGAGGTGCCCCAAAGGCAACACAATATTCAAGCTGCGGCCTCGAAGGGGGTTGGACTCAAAGATCTCCAAGGTCTCCGTTCTAACCTCTGACATCCTGTGACCCTGTGAGTACAGGGACACGATCACTTCCTTGGTCTGCTACCCACACTGTTCCTGATACAAGCCAGGATGGTATTGGCCTTCTTGACTACCTGGGCACACTGCTGGCTCATGTTCAGTCACTTGTCAATCAGCACCCCCAGCTCCCTTTCTGCTGCACATCTTTCCAGCCACTTCTCCCCAAGCCTGTAGAGTTGCATGGGGTTGTTCTGGCCAAAGTGCAAAACCCATCACTTCATCTTATTGAACCTCTGGCCTCAACCCATTGATCTAACCTGTGCAGATCCCTCTGTAGCTCCTCCTTACCTCCAAGCAGACCAACATTCCCACACAACTTGGGCACCGAGGGTGAATGCTATTTCCTCATCAACATGATTCATAAAGAAATTTAACAGGAACTGAACCCTGGGGAACATCACTTATGCCCAGTCACTGACTGGATTTAACTCAATTCACCACCACCAACCACTCTTTGCCCACGCAAGCCACGAGCAGACTCTTCTTCATGAGAATGCTGTGGAAACAGTACTGAAGGCTTTGCTGAAGTTTGGGTAGACAACATCCACAGTATTTCCTCATCTACTAAGTGGGATGCATGGCTTAGTTGTTCACAGGTAAAAAATCAGTCCAAAGGTCTCTGCTCTGTCTTTTATCAGTAATTCCCTGTGGACCTACCTTTCTGTGCTTGAGTTTGTCCCTTTAGTCCTCGCAGATAGATCATACTGTATTTTTGGAACTCCTTTAATCTAATGCAGAAAACTTTGTAGAACAACTCTTCTTTTTCATCACCAGACAAGGCAAGAGAGAAATGATACAGTAAGCACACATTGACTTACTGAAAGCTAAGCTACAAAAGGGAAAGGGGATTTAATTGATGCTAAAGTTGCTTCTGGGAAGCAGTGTGGTTTATTCTTCATAAAACTAGTTACTGCATGTCTACAAGTTGAGGCTGCACCTTCCGTAATAGATTACTCCTGCATATTCTAGAAAATAATTGGGAATTAATTTCTAAGAAATAACAAAATGCAGAGAGCTAGTTTATAGACATTGTGACATCCTGATCTTCTGCAGTATTAATCAACAAGGCACAGCCTTTGAGTATGAATTTTTCTACTTCCTTTTTCCATAGAAGAGGCTAAAGAATACACATTCTATTTTGTAAATATTTAAAGCACAACACACAAGAAAGACAGAGTCAAAATCAAATCACAATGGATTCTGAAACTGGGACTGAGGAGTTATGTAAGACAAAGTACTGAAGCCCACGCAAGTCCCTTTGGCCCAAAGAGGCTGCCAGATAGTCTCCTAGGCTGTCAAGTAAAGTTGGAAAGAAAGCTGTGTTGTTGACTTTTCTAGTTGATTGCTGTGAGAATTGAGGTAATTTTCTTGCAGTTGACAAAACAAGACACATCAGAGAAAGTGAGAGTGTAGCAAAAAACAAGGAGGCTTGGTTTTGTGTTCATGTTCTCAGGGTATGTGGCAGCTGGTCAGTCACAGATGGATGCTCTGGGCTGGCAGGTTGGCCATGACAGCTGTTGCGTTAAACCTTGGCTTGCTTCCCTGGTCTGAAGCATCAGCAGGATGGGTTGAATAAAAATCTTTTTTTTCCTTGCTCCTTGCAGGCTAGGCCAAGTGAAAGGGTCACTCTGTGCTATGGTGTTGGTGTGGCACAATACAGCTCACTACCAGGTCAGGAGGAATGACAAGGGAAGGGGTGAGACAAGGTGGGGGTCAGTGAAGAGGGACATACAGCCATGGGATGATGGAGCAAGATTTCATGAAGCTCAGAGCATCTGAGCTGGATATCCCTACAGCTGATGCATAAAGACTGGGACTACCCAGCCCTTCCAGCCTTATGCCAGTGCATCCTGCAGCAATTCATCACCTGTTTCTTGGTCCATAGTGTTGTGTTTTTCTTTGGGTATGTTTACATAAAGCTCTAAACTGATTACTGATATAAATCAAGTATGATATATCAGAGTCACCAATTAGACCTAATTTTTCTGCTTCACTTAAAGGTCTTGATAAAACTATGGCCATTGAAAATTAATAGTCTATTGTGTTTTAATTAACCTATATCTGTCTCCTCTTTGTATTTCATCTGTCATGAGTCATTAGAGACTATCTAATGACTACTGACTACTGACATAGGTAATGAAATATAACATATGATGAACATTAACCAGTTTCCTGCAGGCAAGCTAACAAATTGCTGGCCTCAATTAATACCAATATTTTTTCCTATTACATAGGATTGCTACTCAGAATCAACCATTTGTTCATAAGATTTAATTCACAAAAGGAAGAAATAAGAAAAATATAACTGATAGCTCTGTGTTCCTCACCCCATATCACTCCACAGACAGTAATCCACCAAACCTCTATAAATGTTCTTTTCTTCTCCATCTTTTGAATGCTTGCAACCCTGGATCCAGCAACTGCTACCCTGATGTCATCAGGAAGGACTGGCTAAATGATCAGCCTTTTTAATTCCCATCTTATGTGTTTCTAAGCTTCCTAAGCATTCAGCCCCATGGTACACCCCATTGCAGTCAGTCATGCTACTGTGTAGGATGTCTGATGTAAAGCCATTCCAAAAAGTATCAGCTAACTGTCCTTCCTGGGTAGGAAGCCCCATGAGCAGAAAATTCCTTCCTTGGACATAGAGCTTAACTTCTTTATTGCTTGGGGACCACAAGAGCAGCTGTGAGTCTGTGGCAAAGAAGGGGAGATATAAGGCAGGGACAGTTAAATGAACTCTGTGCTTGAGGTGTAAGACATGGTCCATGCATGGAACACTGCTGGACGGAGTGGAGAAATACCTGTGTACTCTGAGCTTGCAGCTGCCAAGATAGAAATGTTTTAGCTGTCATTTTGAGCAAATTCTGAGAGCACAGAACCAAAGGTTTTCCAGTATCCCCAGATAACTCCAAAACAATTTCAAGAAGCTGGTGAAATCATAAGCAGAAAGTCCTGAGATTTGCTTCAGTCCACTATAGCAGAGGACAAATGTAACTGTAGTGTGCTTACTTTCACCAACTAAAATTTCAGCTATCGCACTGTTCTGATAGTAACTGTTGGGGAATATGTATGAACACAGTCAATGTCTTCTAAAAAAGATTACAGAGATGCCAAGCTACATACATGAATAGTGCCACAGCATTGCTAGTACTGAATACAAAAATCATAGAATTGTTATGGTTGGAAAAGACCTTTAAGATCATCAAGTCCAACATTATCTAACTCTACCAGAGCCACAGTCTCATGCTGGCTTGGAACGGAAACATATTTTTTTCATTTCTATTACTATAAATTTATCTTTTTTTTTTTTTTTTTTTTACACAAATGAATTCATTACAGAAAGCATATTCTCTATGGCTGGGGAAATAAAAAGATCTTTATCTCAAAAATTGAATATATAGAATCATACAATTACAGAATCATGGAATCATTCATATTAGAATAAACCTTCAGGATCAAGTCCAACTGATAGCCCAGCACTTCCAGTCCACCACTAAATCACACCACTTGGCTTCACATCTCTTATCTCTCTTCACATCTCTAACATTCTGTGATTCTATACCTTTTAAATACCTCAAGGGGTCATGACTCCACCGCTTCCCTGGGCAACCTGATTCAGTGCATAACAACCCTTTCAGAGAAGAAATTGTTAATATCCAACCGAAATCTCCCTTTGTGCAATTTGAGGCCATTTTCTCTTGTCCTATCACTTGTTCCTTGGAAGAAGAGACCAACACCCACCTTACTACAACCTCCTTTCAAGTAGTTGTAGAGAATGATAAGGTCTCCCCTCAGCCTCCTTTTCTGCAAGCTAAACAATCCCAATTCCCTCAGCCACTTCTCATAAACCTTTCAGCATCATTGTTGTCCTTTGGACATGCTCAGGGGGCCCAAAACTGAACACAGTACTCAAGGTGCAGCCTCACCAGTGCTGAGTACAGGGGCACAATCATTTATCTAGTCCTGCTGGCCACACCATTCCTGATAGAGGCCAGGATGCTGTTGGCCTTCTTGGCTCCCTGGGCACACTGCTGGCTCATGTTCAGTCAGCTGTCCACCAGCACCCCCAGGACCTTTTCTGCTGGGGAGCTTTCCAGCCACTCCTCCCCCAACCCGCAGCATTGCCTGGGGTTATTCTGCCCAAAGTGCAGGACTCAGCATATATATGTATCTAATGGCTGTACGCATAATATTTATATAGGTATATAACTCACTATTCTAAGTGCAGACTTATAATAAGGAAACTCAGGAATGACACCGTGTCTTCAGTTCAAACAGCATGAGTATATTAAAAACTGAAAGCACAAACAAGAGCAAAATACAGCATTTGGTCTTCCAAACCTGAGAGAACATTCCAGTTAAGAGGAAAACAGAGGCCAAAGCAGTTCAGCACTTGGGAAGATGCTAATTATCATCTAGGTAATTTACACTAGGCAAATGAGCTGCATTTCCAAGAAGGCAGGACTTTTCTCTAGATTAAAAAAACACACAGACTAGATCAAGTATAGATTTACAAGAAGATAAATTTGTTTAAAAAACTTTTTTTTTTAATAAGAAAAGGGGAAAAAATGCTTCTCATGGTGCTCTTTCTTTACTAAACACAGGACCATGTGCAGAAAGGGATGACTTCTGATTTCCTTATGCATTAAATTTGCTGTGCTGGGAGTCAGCTCTCCTGCTGGGAGCTAAGCAGGGCTTTTGTCTGCTCTTCTAGCCATGGTCCCCAAGAACATATGAGGAAATTCTTGGAACCCTTCAGCTCCTCATGTGCACCTTCAGAGATACCAGACAGCCTGACTGGATTTGTAGCTTACCACAAAGAGAATAAAAATGTAATGAGAAACAGAAATTCCTAGAAGAGCAAATCTGATAACCTGGCCACGTTGGTAGCAGGGGAGATATTTGTGCTTCAGACACACATCACAGCCAGGCCATCCTGCAAGTGCAGGAAGAGAGAGATGTGCTCTGCACCAGAACCTGTGTGCACTACACCACAGGCTGTCCTGGTGTGGGCAGGACAGCTTCCTGAATGCCCTCTGCCCAGAAAAGCCACAAGAGGAGAAACCATCTTCTCCCTCAGTGACCTCAGAGCCCTGCTGACAAGGAAAATACATCACCAGTGCTTCAGTTTAACAAACCCTTGTCTGGCTAAACACCAGGAGAACAATGTTTCCCACAAAACAAGGCCTTCTTTGCCACCTCTCTGCAGATTATTTTTTGTTGTTGTTGATGTAAAAGTACATACCGATTAAGTTGTCTGTAGAGAACAAGACTGCACAGGGAAAATATCATTTCAATGAGAAAAATTAACTAAAACATGCTGAAAGTAAATACATGTATCAGAATTTCTTCTGGGTATATATTTCTCTACGGCAGATTGTACAGCCAGGCTGTATGAAAGAATTTGCCTGCCATGGATGTGCTTTTTTTTTTTTCAGTTTTATTTTAAGTAGCATCCATAGAAATCTTGCCAAGCAAGACTCATGCCAGCTCATATGCTGCATATGGACTAAAGTGCTGGGCTGTTTTGGGGTTTGTTTGGGCATGGGGAGGAGAACAATGTTGTTTTAGTTCACACACAAAATCCCAGAGTCCTCCCATTTCAGAAAGTTTTCATGAAATGAACATATGGCCTCAGAAAATCCAGCTCTTCATCTTGGGCTGTGTCATCTGTAATGAGAAGAGGAGCAACAGCAAGCACAGGCAAATCACTCACACATATGTGTCTAACACAGGAAGAATACCTTCAAAGAAAGCTGAAGGAGTTGGATATTTCATTTGGGAAGACAGCACTTGGATTTGGGTACTTAGCATTGTCATCTTTTGGAAGTCGTATCTGTATGCTTTCAAAATGTGCTGCAGAAGGAGCTGCATTGATCTGTTGTGTCTCATTACTGAGCATTTCTCACAATCTCTTATTTCTCAAGTAAAAAAAAAAAAACGTTTTCAGCAGAAAAATGTTCACCTTTATGAGGATTGGGCTTCAAGCCACAATTTGTTATGATGCCCAAAAAAAGGCCACAATTATTTTTTTTAATATAAGGAAATACCTTCTCTTTCAACCTCACTCACCAACGGCTGAAGTTTGATATTTTCAGACTTGAGAATGAAACAAGTATAGATAAACAAATGAAACTCTAGGGATTTTCAACTTGATAACTGGAAATTTTAGCAAGTTAAGAAAACAGTATCAATTAGTGACTCTGTACACTGCAAAAATTAAGGGGAGCTTTGCTGCTTTGAGGCCCCTGTATCACTGTTTTCTCTGATAGATAACAGATCAGGTCCTCCAGTATGTAACACTAGCCCTGCTGTTGTGTGCTGTATTAAGAGACTGAAAGTTTGCAAATAATAATAGAGAATACAGTTCTTGTCTACTTAGATTAACTTCAGTAATTATTTCATATCTGCTTTCCTTCTGAGCTCCTTGACTGAGAAGTTCATCCTCAAATGTCAGGAAAATGTGTTTCCCCACGAATTTCTGAGGCTATCAGAAATGGGAAGCAATGGGAAGCGCTGTATTGTAAAATCCCTTCTCATTAAAGCTCTGTAACAGACAAATCCCACTACTATGCAGATTTGTGGTCCCAGTATTGGAGGACAATATTTATTACTTTGTTAGTTCTCTGAGACTCGCTGGTGCAATGAACAGCTGTAATTTGTTGTTCCATGCATGGTATCTTCACAGTTTATATTCACTGAATTTAAAGTTTCTACTTGAAGTAGTTTCTACTCATTGACACTTGAAATGAAAAAATAATGAATGAAATAAAGTTTCCAGCATCAGCCAGGCAGTAAAAGACAGATGTAGTTCTGGGGACTACAAACCAAGATCAAGGGCATTTCAAAAGTGGCCTGAAATTGTTTACTGCCATTAAAGCACAAATGCCTTTGACTGGATGTAAAACTACAGTATTAGATATCTGCACTTGTTCCAAAGTCTCTTAAACGAACAAGCTTTAAATACATTGGTTTTTTGTATACTGCACTTTTGTTTCCTTTTTGTATACTGCACTTATGTTTCCTTTTCATAATGGATTATTCAGAGCACTTTCTTTGGGATAGGGTTTGTCAGACAGATGAAAGTTATTGGATTTCATGAACACATTCACATAGAAAGATGTGTGCTTTTGATACTGAACATTAATGCAAATACATGCGCTCAAGGAGACACCATTCTGTTAGAGCTTCCATGCTAATCTGCAGCTTTGCTCTGGCCCTTTCACATGAAATCAAAGTTAAGAAAGGTATGAAAATGTCCAAAAGTTCCTGGCAGTAGCAACAGGGGAACTCCTCTGACCATACACAGCAGAAAGCAGCCATGAAATTGCCCTTCGAGTACTTCATGCAAGTTTAAATATGGAAATGATAAGTGTAGGGCCTGACAGATGAGTATCAAAGACTATGCAGAGTTTTAGGGCGAGTCTGTATTCCACAGGACAACCTCAAGGACTGGAGTTGAAAGATTCCCAGAGCTGCCTAAATTACATTGCCTCCAGTGCAGAACTTAAACCTACAAGGTTTTAGGCCCTGTTTTAGTGACCTGATCTCACTTTCAAAGCCCTGTTGTTCTGCCTACTTGTAGACAACAGGATGAAGCTCACTCTGATCTTATTTTTTTCCCATCAAGGTTTTCTGGCCGGCAAGAGGAAAAAATCAAACCTGCTGCAGTGTGTTATGTAACAACTTTTTTTTTTTTTTTCTCCAGATGAAAAAGTGTTGATCCGTTCCTTTTTCACAGGCTGGCTTCCCAGCTGCTGGCTTCCTCACTTTTATTACAAAGCTCTACCACTTTAATCTGATCCTTTCTCTGTGCTACATCAATCTCTCACTTTAGCTTGTGAAGTTTGTTCCAAGTGGACTTCATTCATTTTAAATGAATTGACTGCTTTCAACTTTAACCAGATTGAAGTTGTGATTGTGTGTTGTTTACCTATAGTATGAAGGGGGAAAACTCTTTTTGCTTGGGAGAGATCAGAGGAGATCATTTAGCCTGAGCTGTCTCCACTCCCAGGACTAAGACACCCTTAGGTAAGCCTGATGACACATGAAACATCACTTTCTTTACTCATCTGCATTTTTTCCTCTCATTTTAATATTACACCTCCCTCCCCAACTATCTATCAAGGTTATACACTACTATCATGAAATGTGGTTTATTTGCTGCTGCAAACAGTTTAGGATTCTGTAGCATCCCATATTATTTCTTCATTCATTGCAGACACAAGGTGGTATATTTTCTAACAGTTTTGGTTTTTTTAACTGAGAGATTTCCATCAACACAGCTGCTTTCTATTCAGCTACAAACATCTGAAAACCTCAGGTTTATGCAAAGCAGCCAGAGCCACTTGTAAGAGGTGCTTCACAGCCCATTAACAAAGCTGTCATATTCGTCTTGCCTTTAATTAAATATTGATAGGGATTTAATCTTGGTGCAACATTTCAGGCTAATATGGAAAAATCCTTTTAATCTGCATAACAGATCAACATGCCACTACACTGCTTACCCCTGTACATCTGGCTGGAAGAAGCTGACACACAAAATGAGAAGGCTGTTCAGCTTTTGGTGCCAGTAGAATCCCCACTCTACTAGAACTACAATTAAAGACACCAGTTAACGTCAGCGAAGTGAATAGTGGTATATATGCTATGGCATTTTAATTCCCATGAGGGGAATCATCAACTTGTTTCATAACTGAATACAACAACAAATCTTACTATCAACAGGGATTTTTCCTGGGTTTGAATCTACTCTTGAAAATTTAAGAGGTCTGTAAAAGTTTCAGAGTTCAGTTATCACCCTTACACAATTCCATAAATAAATAGTTTTCTAATTAAATGGTTCTCAACCTGAGAAGAATGTCATTACATGCTGCCCACTTTACTGTGCAGAGCAGGTACCCCTGAAGATCACATATCTCTCTGGAACATTTGCCTGTCTTTGTGTGCAATTGCCATAGATGCTTAAAGGGTCTCACATGGCTTAGGTGGTCAATGTTGTAGTGCACAGCAAAGCAGAGCAATTCCCTTTTTTTTTTTTTTTTTTTTAGCTGTAGCCTGTGCATTATTTGGATATTTTTTCCCTTTTAGGCCTCCTTTTTTCATTAGCCATTTAATAAGTACTTGTAACTACTGAGCTCTAAACTTTGCCTTTATTGCTCAAGGGAAAAAAAAGATAATGTGCTGACTGTCAATTCGAGTGCAGTGTTTAAGACTTTTTTTCAGGTTTTTAAGAACACTTTTCAAACTCAGGAGACATTCCACAGAATCAGCAAATTCTGACAAGTATGAATGATTCACTTACATTGTATTTTCCTATTGGGTGGTGCTCATTTCTTCTGATGCTCAATTTTAGTGACAAAATTGGCTTTGAAGAGTACAAATGAGCTACCTGGATGTACAACATGCTCTGTATTTCAGCTTTGTGTGAATGGTCTGCTTCTAATATGGGCTGCTTCTAAATGTGGTTTTCTTTACTATATTCAATCTCACTTAAAATATTTTTCTTCCTGAATTGATACAGAATTTAATGAAAGAAGAACATTAACAAGCTTTCTTCTATCACTTAGAGAATTTTATTCTCTTCATATCTCATCCATAAGAATGGCATTCTTTTCTCATCCCTGAGCTTATAAACATCAGCCATAGCAGTATTGTACAACATCAGCCCAAGGAAAATTCAGCTCTAAAAACATCTAAGAATGAACAATTTGAAGTTACTTATTGGAGTATGGTCTGTAAAATCTGGTCCTGGCATTTTGCTCAGGAACTGTTTCGGGCCAGTGGTGCCTGATAGAGGTCTTGTTTGCTGATACATTTCCAAATGCTGTTATTACCAGACCGTGTAGTTCTACACCTGTCTTCCCCTAGCAAGCAAACTAGTCTTTTTAAAGGAGAGATCTTTAATGCCATGGTCAATGAATTCTATTTCTTCATGCACTTACCATGAGGTTTGGAGTTGTACTGAATAAGCAAATCCTATAGTGCTAGATCTTTCAGGATCTAAGCACTGGCTGAAGATAAATCCAGATTTGCAGATATTTTCTTTTGTGAAGCTCATATTGACAGAAACAGCACCTTTATTATTGGAACGCTTCTTCCAGTCCTCAGTTCTGAGTTGTTACTTTGTGGAACCCTGTCCTGAGGTTTTAAAGGTCCTTATTTTATTGCCAAATCCCTGAGCAATGGGTAGTCCTCATAATTGTTTCAAAATCTCTTCCAATCTGTTTTCTTTTGGACTGCTTTGAATCTCAATGCATCTGCATCATCTTACATTAAGGAGGGAAAAAAAATACAAGCCAAAACTGAAATTAAACAAACAACCAAAAACCAAACAGCAAATGAATAAATACTAGTCAAGCATTATTTTGTACTGGGGAGTGTGGTAGTTTTGTCTGGGATGTGACTATGATTTGGATTTGTACTGAAAACAGTGTTGGTAACATGGGGATATTTTAATTACTGCTGAGAAGAGCTTACAGAGTCAAGGTCTTTTCTGCTCCTCACAGCACCCCACCTGGGCATGCGCGAGAAGTAGGGAGGGGATGAAGCTGGGACAGCTGAGCCCAACTGACCAATGTGGTATCCCAGACACTCTATGGGGATGTATGCCTGCTGTATGCAGCATCATCACAGACTAAAAATCTGGAGGAAGAAGGTGGGCTGTTTGGAGTGATGGCATTTGTCTTCTCGAGTAACTGTTATGTGTGATGCAGCCCAGCTTTCCTTGAGGTGGCTGAACTGCCTATGGGAAAGGATGAATAAATTTCTTGTTTTGCTTTACCTATCAAACTGTCTTTATCTTAATTGATGAGTTTTTTCATTTTTACTCTTCTAATTCTCTCCTTCACCCCACGAGTGGGTTCTGAGAAAGTGACTATGTGGGGCTTAGCTGCCAGCTGGAGTTAAACCACAACAGAGTCACAGAAATGTTAGGCAAACAAGCACAACACATCTAAGAATTCCGCAAGGCATAATGGTAATGTTGGTCTATTTAGAAGCTATGTCATAACAAGGAACCTGAAAGAAACTCAAAGGAAGCAAAATAATCGGTTGCAAATTCTTTGCAAGAGAGTTTAAGAATCCTGTCTGTTCCATAAAAACAAATTTTATTCAGTGATGCTGAAAAGCAGCTGTAAAGTAGAAGTCTTTTCAGAAGGATGAACATTAGAGCTTCAAGAATGTATTGCTGACTGCAGCGACAACAGAGGTTGTGCCAGTGAAACTGCAAACTTCATTCTTCTGTATTCAAATCATGGAATCACATGTCAAGCCTCTGCAGGAGTAACACTCACTAATGGGTCTTTATCATCCTCAAACACATATGGAACAGATCAACCATCTCCCTATTCTGTGCACGTCCAATTGAAGGGTAGGGTAGATTAAGAGACTTGCCCAAGGGCACAGAGGAAGACTGAATCCAAACATTGCTCTTGTCAGTGGATGCACCATCTATCAGGTTGCTGATTAAGTGGAGGGTCCTACATTCTATTATTAGCACTGCTAGTCTGACAAGAAGGATGCATTAGTCCTGGTAAGGTGGCATACAAATGAACCATGTTAATTTAAGTACCATTAGAAACACAAGACAGAAGGAAGAAAATCAATTCTTTGTTTTATAGTAAAGAAAAATCAATAAGGAAAGAAATGGCATTTTCTAAGATCTCAGAAAATGTGTTGGACAATGGGGAATAGTTAGAGGGAATTAAAACTATTTAATATAAGTTGCTGGTGTCATTTTAGAGAATGATATTCTAGAGCTCTCATTCTGTAATAAAAGCCTGAATAAAATGCAAAAGTACAAAGTTGTGAGAAGGCAATAACATGAAGTAGAAAGAAGCTGGTTCTCATTTTGTTTGTTTCTGGGGGTTTTTTAACTTAAACTGGCAGCCAGTTGCAATGAATTTGTGTCATTTGCAGAAAAGATGCTAACAAAATTGAAAAATAAACATATCAACACATGAGATGCTACATGTAATCCACCAAAACACAAGGTGGCTTTACATAAGAAAACTGCCAGAGATCTGTATCTAGTGTTGTTCTTCTGTCTCTTACAGTAGCCCATAGCATATGGCCAGGGGAAAAAATGTAAAAGCAGACCAAAAAAAAGGAATAAAGTTTTCATGTTGACTCATGCTCTTGGTAGTCTGCAGATTAGCCATCCTGAACTAGAGGTTGCATCAGGACCATCCTATTTAATAATCTTTCACATTCATATTTTTTTAACTGTTCTTTAAAGACAATATTCTGTCAAAAGAAATCCCACCATTTAAGTATGTATTATACTGAAAATTACTGGGCATGGTTTGTTTTAAACTCGTTTACTTATCATTGGGTAGCTCCACTCCCTATAGCACAAGAAATAATAAAAAAATTGTTCCCTTAACTCCTTCCTCATATAGTTTCATAATTATCTAACAGATTTGTTTCCCCTTGCTCCCTACACCAAAATTAATTTTTGTTAAACTACTGTGGTCTTTGATACTTATTTTCTCTGAAATGCAAATCACTTGATACCTCCAAATATAATTTTGCTCTTTTGTTTATCTACATAGATGCTTTGGTAGCACACAAAACAGTTTGGAATCTGAATTTATGCAGTATCATCATAATAGTCCATTTGCTTTCTGTTTCTTCCTAATAGTTCATAGTATTTATTTTCATTTTAACTGCCAGTGAATTTTGTACAGTAGATATCCAAGATATCCAATATCTACCAACAGTGCCTCAGGACAATTTCCCAAGTGATAATACACTTGAAGTTGAGTCCATCAGCTGATTGCCCTTTGTTTGATTGTCATGTTATATGAAATTCTGTCTCTGCTTTTCTCACCCCTTCTTCAGATCTCTCTTATTATGGTGAGAGGAAAAAAAACAAAAACAAAAACGAGCTGGCCCCAGAGAATGGTGCCAATCCATTCTGTCCATGCTGTTTCTTACCTTTTAACTAGTTTTCGATACACAAGAAGATCATTCTCCAGTACCACACCAGTTTAATTTTTTAGCACCTTTTGGTGAAGGACTTTGTCTAAAATTTGTCAGAAAAGTGCACCTCAGTCCACCTCACTAGCTGGATCATTCTTTGCCTTATCTCCATGGACATTTTTTTTTCTTTTAAAGAAATCTGTGAGGCATGAGCTATTCCCCATTATAACACATTTGCCATCTGTTTATACATTCATGTATATATTATGGCCTCATATAATTTGCATGTAGATAAAGCAAAATGGCTGATCCATAACTACATTTGGATGCCCTTTAAAAAAATATGTAACTGACATTATAAAAATATCTTCCATTTCTCTGAAAGCATGGAAAATATAAGTGGTATACTGCACATAGTACTTAACTCATACCAATTTCATAGTCGAGTTCCTTTAGAATTCCTAGAATACCATTAGAAATCTTGGAACTCTGTTCTGATGGTTTATAAAAAAACTATTTATTTATTGTAAAGGCTCTTCTGCTTATATTTCATGTTTTACCATAGCTTCATAAACTAGCATCCTGTAAAGAAGGACTCTGGCACAGAAATATACCTAAGGTTGTATATTTTGTGGAAATAAAGTAAGGTTACTTTGATACTTTCCTTATAGTCTTAGGTCCCCTAGCTACTCTTAATGTATCTCATTTTCTAGATAGCATTTTACTAGTTTTCTCAATTCTAAAGCTTTGGAAGAAATTCTTAACAGAGCTGAATTATTTCACCCAGTGTTCCACAAAAATCCTTTTTTAGGTCTGTCATGTCCTGGGTTTACATTTAACTTGCAGATTTTATATTTTTCAACATATCTCTATTTATATAATATAGTGTTAATATATTCCTATAATGCAATCTATATTGCATACAATATGTTTTATTTTTATTGAAGCTCTACATTAATACCACCAGTTTCATGTTTCCTTCATTTGAACACAATTTCCAGCTTTTAAGTAGTCTACTAATTCTGTTAACCCCCTTTACTTTGCTATTACACCATCTTTTTCTTGTTCTAGTAATGTCTCCTTGATGAGCAATTTTTGTTTAGCCTGGGCCACCAGCACGGTGTCTCTAAACAGCCTCCCTCTCATTCATTTTACCCTTTCCAATACTTCTTTCAGACTTTTTTCATAACTTTTAATGTTATTCCTTTCTTCAAACCTAAATGTTATGTAGTGGATGTTTTGGCATTTTCAGTACTATGACAGGGTGGATCATGGTCAGCTACACACTTACCAGGTTCTGTGTTGTTTGGGATTAAATTTTCCTTTTGTAAATTCTTATTGTTCCACGACATAGTCTAACATAGTACACAAATTTATTATAATGTCTAAAAATTTAGTCTCTGCATCATGTCTCACAAAATGTATCCAAATGCTTAGCACTGAGAATGAGTTCTGTTACTGAACTTTCTGTACTTAGAGTATATATAATCATATTCAGCATTATGCAGTCTTTACCACCACTTTGGTTGGGTGGTCTGTTATACCTCATGTAACACATTTAATATGTACTGATTGCACTTAGGCATGGAATTTTAATATGTAATGATTCTGTATGGTCAAAGTCTCCCAATTCTTTTATGTTTTATCTGTATCCTTTTGGTCTGTTCCACCTTGTTCATTTATAGTTTCCTACATTTAGGAAAAACAGTCCTTAAATGCATATCACCCTTCTATCACGATCTATCTCCAAATTTAAATAGGCCAAAGTTTTCATAAGCACTAAAGTAATTTTTAATAATTATTAGAAAATTTGCAATAAAAAACATTAGCATGTGGCCCAACACTGTAAACATTTCTGAGACAAACCTAAAGTAATAAAAAGTTAAATATGACAAGACAGTATCTTACAGAAAATTAGAGGTGAAGTACTGCGTTGTGACAGAATTTGCATTGGAACTGGAAGTCTTCCCCCACTGAACATAGGATTAACTTCAGAGGAACTAGGCACTGTGGAAAAGAAGTTCAGAACATGCAGAATAAATCCTGACACGGCACTTCACTGGCTTCCTGGAGGAGATGAAGGATACACGACTCCTTGCTAGTGCCATAAAAGGCACAAAACCAGCTGTTATGTGCTAGATAATATCTCCAAAGTTGGGTATCTTCCCTCTGAGACAGTAGCAAATGCCAAGGGGAGAGTACAGCAGGCACACTCTATACTTGTACATCTAGGAATAAGCGAGTTTGTTTCCTGAACCTACTTCCGTCCACAAGCAATTTCACAGTTCAATATGGAAGGCATGGTCAAAATGGCTTCATTTGCTTTCTTTTAATTCTGATATTATTAAAAAGGGTGAATCATCATTCTCCATTCAACATGTTACTCTGGACTATCATGTTTTCACAAAGTCACCCCTTTTATAGGTTGAGGACCCCTGCTATATTCAGCATGGCCCTGAGCTGATTTCTTTGTTCATGCCTGTCACATTTTTCTCCTCCTCTCCTCAGCCAACTGTATTCATTAGGAGATGATGGGAATCAGAACTGCATACATGGCAGTTCTCCATACTTTTCAAAATAATGACTAACATCCTAGTCCCTTTTTTATTAGGATCAAGCTGATATTTCCTTAGAGCTCTCTATTATAACTCCAAAATCTCTTTCCTGAGTGGTGGTAACTGCTTAGCAATTCATCATTATGGACTAACTGGTTTGGTTTTTTTTTCTCCCTTCACACTTTCCTTTACTGATGCAGAATTTCACCTGCTGATATTTTTTCTTTCAGTATAAGACATCCTATGCAATGTCTCTCAGTCAGCTTCTGTTTTTACCCCTCAGATTTCTTTCTGCCTCTCTAATCCCTTTTCTAGACAATTTATTAATATAGTAGAATAAGCCCCAGCACAGATGTCTATTTCCTTCCACTGTGAAAACTAATGCTTTATTCCTGACTTTTTGTACTATGCTTTAGTTCATTATTAATTCGTAAGAATGCCTCCCATTTTTAACCATCTTATTTAAAGTATTTTGGGAAAGACTTTTCAAGCTTTCTCCTCTCCCAATTAATGCTATCATCTGGATCACATTCATCTACACTCCTCTCAGTTTCCTCAAAGAATGACAACAGATTTGTGAGGTACAAATACCCTGCCTGTCTCTCCCATAGTTTATCATCTTGGTTTTATGCCTACTATTTTCATTCTTCAGTATTGTTTTAGCCAGTGCCTAAGTTAGATTTTCACATTATGTCAGGCTTTTGTGGTTAGTGCTGCATCTGGAACCCCATGAAACCATTTAAAAAGTTCACATTACATTCTTCTGATAGCAAGGCAGCTAGGAGAAATTTCATGTTGCTGTTACAGTTCAGCTAGAAGTCTTGGCTGAATCCTGAGAAGTGTTTCCTTTACTTGTTATCAACTTTGTTCTGAAACATTCAGTTTGAGATACACTCTTTGTACTCTGGCTACATTGCCAGAGTAATTCTACAGGCATAGTTGAGACATCTTTTGTTTCTCATTCCAGTGAGGCTTTATTGGGTGTGGGAGGGAAAAGATCAGAGGAGGATGGATGATGTTTTGTTTTGGTTTTTGTGGGGCTTGTGGGGTTTTGTTTTGTCTTCATGTTTAAAGTATACAATTCTGGGATGACATTTTCAGGTCTATTTTTCAAATTGTTCTTAGATGGCTACACCTAAAATAATTCATTATTTCTTTATGCTAGTTCTATTCTGAGTAAGAAAAATGCAAGTTGTGATGCCCCAGCATGTTTCACAATGTGTTCCAGCTCTACCTGTAGTACTACTTCTTGCTCTCCCTAATGCAGCTGAAAAAAAAATATTGCATGTATCTGAGATTTGACCTGAGGCTTCTGTCATCAAGCTCCTACAGACCTGATATAGTGACTGTTTGGCTATGAAGGGCCTTTTCACCAATTGTATCAATTAACCCTGGGGACTGAGGGTGCCTCACACCAGCACAACACTAAATTTCTCTCCTCTTGACAAGAACTTAATAGATCATATAAAGCAGCTTTCTTCCTGAATCACCTATTGAATCATCTGTTTAATATGAAGAAGAATTGTGCAACCCATTTGCCATAACTCAAAAAACAAATGATAAAACATTTTGAAAAATTCAAGAGCCCTTGATTATCTGGCTGCCAACTGGCAAGTAGAAAGAGTAACTATCTATCCATGCAACTTCTTTTAACCTCTGGTGTGTTTGGCAATTTTGAGTTGCTACAAATAAGGGCGAAATATTATTCTTTAATTTGAACTCAACTTGCTGGCAAATTAATCTCTGTCACGTACACATCAAAAGAGGGTAGCTTCTTGTGTAATATTAGCACCACAGCATGAAAGAGAATAGAAATTAAATTACAGTTGTGATCTATGTACAGCAAAGCAATGTACAACACCAAACCTGGAAACCAAACACATGAACTAAGGCAGCAAAGGAAGCTGTAAACATATTCTCATTAAATCTTGCTTCTATCAAAAGCCTGAGTCAACCTATCAAAGAAATCCTATTAGTACCAAAGCAAGAGCCTAGATACAGACCCAGTAAACTACTACTGCAGTTTTACCTCTGCTTCAGGGTTTTTACTTCCATCTACAGTTCACTATGGATTTGTTTAACAGCAGGAACCGTTTGTTTAAAACCTCAGGTGTGCTGCTATTTTATTTTCCAAAAGCAGTTATAACCTCTATTTTTCTAACAAAAAAATTAATCCCAACTGACAAAAAAAAAAACATTGGAGAAGGAAGGGTTTTTTTTCCCTCTTCTTTTCTCATTCAATTCTGTTTAATTGAAAAAAGTAGAAAACTTCTGAGACCCTGTTTTTAAAAGTTTTCTCCTTATTTAAAAGTTTCACTAGGAAAAAAAACCGTGTTTTGAAATAAATTCCAGGCAAAAAACTTTGAGAAGAAGAGCTGGGAGTGTGTGCAACGACCAACCATCTCACTTCTCCAAAAAACAACACAAAAGAGTTTTTCACTAGGCTTTTAATCTAAGATAACCTGTTCATATTAATAACATATTCGTACTCTGGGAGAAATCCAGCCTAGGGGTCTGAGCTGCAGAGGCATTGGTCACCTGCAGCTCTGATCAACTTCAATGGGAAGTAGATGTCTCAGTAGATCAGAATTTACTGAAACAGAAATTCAGCCTCAGGATAAAATGAGACTTTTTAAAGAGATTTAATTTACAGAGAGAAATGTAACTGTTTAGGGTGATTACAAACTGCTATGTAAGGAAATCTACAAAGGCCCGAGCCAGTGTTTGAGGGAGCCCTCCAGTTCCAGAGCTTCAATGCTGCTGTTTAAGGGCACCTGGGAAGATGAGGGAGGCCAAGAGAGCATTTGCTGCCCCCAGCGCAAGGACTTGTTTCCATTCCCCCCAATTCTTGGTTCCCCTCCTTCTGCTTGGTGGAAAGAGGGGAAGGATTCTCTGCTTCTGGTGGAGCCTCCAGCTGCTGCTTCAGTATCGGGCACCGATCCCTCTCCTTCTTGCCCTCCCTGTTGCTCCTGAACCTTCCCAGCTCCTCTGTCAGCTCTGCCCCAGGCCGAGCAGACCCCTCACCCGGTCACCTCACACACAGGGCTGCCTCTGTTGCCCTCAGGCACAGCTCAGGCGATCCCTGCACCCAAGCCTTGCAGGGCCGCAGGTCGGTGTGGGAGCTCCCGCTGGGTCCCCACAGTCCCTCTGGCAGTGGCTTTCGGAAGAGAGGCGACCATGGCCGGGTCCTCTTCTGAGAGGACAACGACCGCTAGTTGTGTTTTCCTCCCAAGTCAGGAGAGAGACCAGTTTCCCCCAACAGAACTCACCTCTGCCGCTGGCAGACTTCCCAGCGCTCGCGCCTCCTCCTTCCCGAACCGCCGGTCCCTGAGCCCGCTCCAACCCCTATGCAGGATCTGCGCTCCTGAGCCAGTGCTGCCCTAAAATGTGTTCCCGGGGCACGCCCCTGTGTGAGGGCCCTCAGCGTTCCCGAGGAGGTGCTTTTTATGGTGAGCTTGTCTTGGTGACCGCCCACTGTGGCTGTTCCGCTTCGTTTGGATCTGCCGCCGCTGAGGCTGCGGAGGCGGCCGTCCGCAGGCTGCCAACCACAGTGCAGCCCAGCCGCTCTCCTAGCCTTTCCCAGCATCGAGAAGACTACAGCAGACCTCCTTGCCGGCCCTTTTCGCCGCGATTCCCATCCCCATAATGGTGGGAGTATTTTGAAAACCTTTGAAGGCGAAAGTTTAACACTCTTAGAGGATTACCAATTTAGGGCTGGTTGGTTCATGAAGCCAATTTATGACAGATTTGGTTCAATATCCTTATAGGTCTCCAATAACCATTTTATCCCTAGTACAAGATCAGCTTTTTTTATTTTTTAGCCATTTTTTTTCATCATTTCTTGGTGTATTCCCTCTGCTCTAAACAAAGGCTGAACAGGCATTGCAGACTGACTATTAGAAGAAAACACTTCTCTAATCCAATCTGCTTCCAAGCTCTAAGTAGAGCTGTATTGACCAGTGTTAGATAAGACTTGATTACATTTTCCTGCCGGAGTTGTTCTTCCTTGACAGTGGTGATGACTGAGTCCTGATCTTTTCTCCAACAAAATGTTTCATATGTATAAAGCAAAAAAGTAGTGAGAAATTAATTACCAGGGGAGGGAAGAAACCTACAGCTCTTCAAGGTGTTTGGTCCCCGATTTACTGGTCAATAGTGTCACAGGAGAGTTTTTGTGAGCATTTAAGCTGTCATTATCTTCACTGATCTTGCAAGCAACTAATTCAAAAAGTCAATTACTTAAAAGGGTTCACCTTTAATAACTCTCAAGCATTACTGAGCGTAGCAAGTTTGCTACAGAAGTTCCAAGGACATCAGTATGTCAAAACCTGGGTGGGAACAACAACCGAACAAGACATTAAGTTTTTTGTGCAAATGAATGCCTAATTTTTTGTACACATATAAGGGATGTAGTATACCAGCTATTCAGCTATAACTCAGTTTTCCTTTACTAGGAAATAAAGTCAACATGGACTGGTAAAATGGTGCATTGAAAAGGGAAGATAAGAGAGAGAACCAGGAGCTTTACATTAACTTCTCAATTCTGTTACTATTGTTTGACTTCAGGCAAGTAGTTTCTGCTCTCCTTTCCCTTCTTGCGTGGTCACTGGAGGATGTACATTTTGAGGTGTATCAGCCAATTTGTTACGTGTTTGTACAGTGCCTACATAAGGGGGACTAAGTTGCACCTGAGTTGTCTAGGTCCTGTGTGCAAACACACAAAACTTACTCTATTTGTCTGCTTCCCAGCTCAAGTTGCAGCTGAAAGATTGTTTACTCTGACTTTTTTGCTCATAACCTAAACCATGATTTCTGAGCCATGTAAGGTTTTTTTTTCATTAGAGAGAATACTGTATCACCAGCTTCTGTGATTGCACAAAGTCCTGAATGTAATCATCTCCAGTAATTAGATTAAAGACAGAACACTTGGGAATCTGCAATTCATGCAACATTCAGTATGTTATAAATCATAATTTGCCCAGGTTTTTTTAATGATTACATTATCAAATGTATATGAATTAATCTGAAGGCCTCATCGGGACTTTAAACGACAAAATAATCCATTGCTTACCTGGTACCATATCAGAGGCACTTGCTGAGGGACACAGGGACTTCTACAGCAATGTAGGGAAGGGTAATTACAGGAAAGCAAAAGGGTATGAACACTAGAATTATCTGAGTTTTCTTATAAATTGGTGTTTTAAAATTAGTTAACTCCATGGTGTAAGGTCCACCTAACATAGCCAGGCACTTACATGGGTACTGTCTCATGTGGAGCCACTAGTGTGTAACAAGGACTGAGGTCACTGCACATCTTCAGTGACAAGCAGTTTAAGGTTGCTCTTCTCTAGCAATCCAATTCTTTTTGAAATGCTTTATTTCATCAAGTTTGGCTGACCTGAGCCAGCATGTTCAAAAAGTAAGGCAGCAGGGTAAGACCTGTGTACATTATGCATGAAGCGTCACTGCAAAAGCTTCAAGTTTTACAAACAGGGTAGTACAAATGAGAGAAAAGCAGGGCAAAGAATAGGAAAACTTGAAGATGTGTGCTGGAAAGCATATCACTTTCATATCTAGGGGTTTATGTTCAGGAAGTCCTGGAGAACACCCCCTAAGAAGAATGATGGTTCTCTGCATCTGCAAACAGTTAAATTACAGGGTCAAATCTGTGGTGCTTATACTAATTCTGTAAAGCATGGGAAGAACACAGGTTTTGCACACATACTGTGAACTTAATTTTCAAAAGCTTGACTCAGTAAACTTAATTTCAACATGTATTTTGTCATCTTCTTCAACAAAAAAAGAGATGTTGAAAAAAAATTACCACCTTCCACTCTCCCAAAAAATCCCCAACAACTAAATGATTTAATTCTGGTATAAAGCATTTTACATGCTTGATGATGCAAAAACTGAAGAAGACATTTTTTTTAAGGGCTGGTTTTTGTTGACAACAAGATTTTGTAACTACCAACAATGCAATAGATATGTTTACACTGATAGTATTAAAATACTCTGTTAATAAGAATTAGTATTAAAATACTCTGTTAATAAGAATGCCTTTTAAACATTTTTTGTATTATTTTAATATATATGATTCAGGAAACAACCTACACTGTTTTTCAAACAATTTAAAGAAAAATAAATACTAAACATTACAATTCCTGTACTGTTATGGAAGTTTTAAAGAAAGTTAAGAAATTGAAGCAAATATTGGCGTGAGTTAGAGTACTAAGTCAGTTTTGACAGTAATAACTTTTCTTTTTCCCTATCTCCCTGTAAAGTACATAAAATATTTTTTTTTCTTTAATTCCACTTATTCATTAAGTTTAGTTCAATCTTTAATACAATAAAAGTCAAATCCTGTGAGAACTAAAGAGAGAGCAAAGCAGTTTTGGTTTAGGTTTTCTTTTTGGTTTTATGTGTGTGTTTTTCTCCAGTAATATTAAAAAATACTGAAAGTATGAGATCTGATAAAATGTGGAACAACATAGGAACAGACTTTTTTTATAAAGCTTGTGATAGCTGATGTTGCTTTTATTGAAGAAAGCTGCTGTAAACACAAATGTATCTAGAGAAATGTAAATATTATAAACAAAACAACAAAGTAATTATAAATAATATAGAGAAAAGTAATACTGATGAAGTGTCTGAATTGCCATCTCTCTGAAGAGAGCTAAACACAAACTTAAGAAATACTCTGTTCAGTTTTCCAATAAAATGGCAGTGTAAAACCTAAAAATGTTGGCAATGCATCCTTTGGTTTTGCAAAAGGGAACAAGGTGTCATACTTGTTCATAAGAAAGATTGTATATTTAAATATTTATGTTATTTTATGCATGTCCACACATATGTACATGCAAAAATACTTTTTTACCTCTTTTTGAACAAAAAGACACAAATATCGAATAACATTGTGAGGTATGATTAACATTTGATTTCCCCAGGCTACTGAAATTGTGGTGAAAATAGGTGCATCAAAATCTATTTGTAATCACGCTCATGTCCTGCAATTACAAGCACAAAATACTGCTCTTTGAATAGGCAATTATTTTTTCCTCAGAATGAGCCCATATGCACAAGCCCTGAATTGAATGCTCCTCTCTCTCCAGAGACTTCACCAGGCAATTTTCAGTATTAGTTAACCATTGTGGTTAAGGTGGTAGTAACACCTTTCTGAAAGTTCATATTCGCAAAACCTCCATTATAGATGCAACAGGTAGGAAATAATAGAAAAGTGATTTAAAGAGCTAGAACTTGATATACAAACAGTCAGCCTCTATTTCCCTCTCTATTTCATGGACCTAGAAGGGAATTGTTGCTATGGTGGAATATGTTGATTAGTCTCCTCAGGGCTTACAGGGCAGAGAAACTGATCTTGTGACGACAAAATGAGCTTTTATGAGTTGATTTAAACAAAACCAGTCTTTCCCACATTTTGGAACAAGCCTTGATATGAATACTTTTAATTAGGTTATTTTAAGTAAAAAAAAAAATTAAAAAAAAATCCATTTGTCATGGTTTAACCCCAGTCAAAGCACCTCATCGTTGCTTGCTCACTCCCCCCTGGCTCAGGAGGATGGAGAAGTGGAAGAATGGAAGTGAGAAAACAAGTGGGTTGAGATAAAGCCAGTTTCACAGCTAAAGCAAAAGCCACTCACGCAAATCAAAGCCAAACAAGGAATTCATTCACCAGTTCTCATCAGCAGGCAGGTGTTCAACCACCCCCAGGAAAGCTGGGATGCATCACACATAACGGTTACTTGAGAAGACAAACACCATAACTCCAAACATACCCCCTTCCTCCTACTTCCCCAGCTTTATAGGCTGAGCATGACATCATATGGTATAGAATATTCCTTTGGTCAGTTGGGCTAAGCTGTCCCAGCTGTGTCCCCTCCCAACTTCTTGTGCACCCCCAGGCTACTAGTTGGCAGGGTGGTGTGAGAAGCAGTAACTAACTCATCCCTGTGTTACCTATGCTATTTCCAGCACAAATCCAAAACAGAGCCCCATACTGGCTGCTCTGAAGAAACTTTACCCCAAGACAAAACCAACCATCCATTATACGAACGTTTTGCTCAATAATGAGATAAATCCTAAGCTAATGGGGGAGTCCTTGGAAAACTAGTAGCAGTAAAAATATCTTTCAAAGGATGTTTCTTATTACTTCTTAACTTCCGATCTTCAGTCTAGAGAAATATTACTTTTTTGGTATTACAAATAATAAGCAAAATTTAAAATAAAATAAAACATTATTTATTTCCCAGCATGCAAATTGTGACTTACAGAAGTGTAGAGAGTCCTTGTACCAAAGATCCTAAACTCTAAATGACAAAGGGTTTTCACACATACAAAGCAGAAAAAAAATGTTGTAACATATATAGTTATCTGTGAAAAACTAAGTAATTGAAAAACAGTTAATGAAGACACAATTTTAACTACAGTTTGTGTAATACTTCAGTACCTACTTAGCGGTCAACTAAAGAGACAGACTAGTGAAAAAAGAAAGAACTGGAGTTCTTTGGAGTTTCTTTGGAGAACTGGAGTACATGCTCAGTAGATTTTGAGAAGTGGTATAAAGTAAACAGAAGAAATAAAAATGAAAAGATGAAAGCTAACCTAGTTTAAAAATAGTTATGGAAGCTTTTTTTGTGTGTGGTTTTTTTGGGTGGCTTTTTTGTGTGTGGTTGTTTTGTTGTTTTTTTTTTAAAAAGAGTTGTTTAAACTGCTTATTTATAATCAAGCCTTTCAAATACAGATGATTTGTTAGAGTAATATGTACCTTGGCTTTGTCGCTCTTTCTCTCTTCAGAGTGACCGCTATTTGAAGGCCTTATTTTAAACGGCTGGACTAATACTACTGCTCAAATTGCTACCTTTCGAAGGCTCTGAAGTGAACCTGCCCGAACAACTGCCACTTAAGCACCACAATAAAAAATACCTTTCATATAACAACTCTCTTCCGTTCAGGAGGAATAATGAAACAAAGCAAAATAGAAAGGCATGAGTGTTTTTTCAGGGGAGTCACACTCTGGGGCTGTTTTCTCCCTTCTCAACTTGCAGAGTTTGAGAGCTGCTCAGCTGAGACGGGCTCGTGTGGTGCACACCCCCTGCAGCACTGTTCTTCCTGAGCATGCCCTGCCCTCTCTCCAAGGGCTCAGCAGACACCGTGTCACCAAAGCCAATCCTGTCAATTGTCTGAGGCTTTCTAAACATCTCCCCTTCTCCATAGTTGCACTGGAGCTCCTCTTCTGTTCCCCTGCCTTCACCAGCTCCACAGGTTCTAATGGAACTTCCCCCTCCTTTCATCTCACTGAAGACAGGACACTAAGGAACATTTTTTTTATTATAATGCAAATATGGGGCACACTCCCTGGATGAGATCATGTGAAGGGATGTGTTAGGTGACCCCTGGTAGGTAGGGTCTGCATGTTGACACTGAGGTCAGTGTGTGCATATCCTGGGACTCGCTTTATCCATGTATTAGTCTAAAAGTGGTTGTCTTTAGTATTCTTATATGTTGTCCTGGCTTTGCTGGGGCAGAATCACAGACCTGCCATGGCTACAGGCCATTAGCAGTTTGGAGTCAGGCAGGACAGACGACTGGAGCTGGCTGACCGGGGTATCCCAGACCTTAACCTCAGTATAAAGGGGTAAGTTTGCTGAGGACAGAGGGCCTCTTGCTTGGGCCCCTCCTGATCCTGCTCCTGTAGACGGCTTTCCCATTTCTTGTGGCCCCTGTACATTTGCTGAGTATAGCTTTAGCTTTAAAGCATAGATGTTTTACATCGGCATTGGCATCAATTGGCTATTTCATTAAATGTGTATTCATGTCAACTCAAGAGTCTCATCCCGTTTCCTGATCCGTCTTCTCTGTGGGGGAAGAGGAGTCATCAGGTAATAGAGAAATTGTTACAGTTTAGCCCTGGATACAGGCTAAAAGTAGACGTGTCTGTATGGCTGCTGTTAGGCTTTGTTTTTTATTGCTATTAACCAGACAGACAACCAATCATAACTTAGTAAAAGACACATTCTACATTTGTGTTCTTGTCATTCACAGCAAGGCTGCTCTTAAATATTTTTTGCAATTTCAGTCTCCCTAGTCTTGTGACATAGAGGTTTAACTAAGTTTTTCTGACTAATAGCCATCTGTCTTCATCATGGATGTCCACTCTCACTGCCTTGAGCATTGTCTACTCAAGATGGTCACTACACCAGTTTAACTCAAGTCATTCCTCACCAGCAACATTTTTACTTCAGCTACTGAGTTACTTTTTGTATTCCCTTCAACTGCTTCCTACTAAAATTAAGCTAAAATAAGCACAGACCATTTTGTCCACATGACAGCTCTGATTTATCTAAGGCAAAGTTCTTGTCATGCAGACAAGACCCAGCAGAAGAGAAAGTGTCTTGAATAGGATGCAGAATTTGATTCTTACCCAGAGACGCAGTTGTTCTTCCTACTGTTGCCTAGGGGGACAGCAGAGTGGGGAAGCTTGGACTTGTGTCTTTATGCTGTGTCTATCCCATGAGTAAACAGAGGGGCTTCAGTCTCCAGGGCCTTATGTATTGTACCAGAAGTATAAAACTCACATTAAAGACACTGTTAAAAGAGGCCTTCAGATCATAGACATTTGTGTTTTGCTCTTCTAGTTCAGAATTCACCCTGAAGAAAACACCAAACATTTCTTACTTATCTGTCCTTTGCTGCTTGGACTATAATACATTGAAATTTGACACTAACGAAGTGGTCAGGTGTCAGTTCTGCAAGGGTTCTAATTTCAGGTACAGACCATCACTTAATATTTCTACAAATCTGAATAAACACAGAGAAATCTGTTAGAAAAAGAAACACAGGTATTTACTTCTTTCTTTGCCAATCAAGCCAGGGTGAGCTGCAGTTTATTGCTATGAAAGCATTCAGAGGCTTTGTCCTTCTTGTTACACGGTGTTATCTTGAACCTTTAGCCCCAGCTGATCTCTTTGCTGTGTAGGTCTGGGAGAGGCAGAGCTTCTACAGTGTCCTGGATGCTGAAGATGTTGGATTTTTGTACCCAAGTTTCACCTGGGAACATATGAAAGTGTCAGAACCATGAATTAGCTTCTCTCTCTATCACAGACATAGCATCACCTTTCCCAGTTCTCTACTCCCTTGTCTTGCCCCAGCCACAACTACAAAACCTATAAGCTTGTGACTCTATAATCATGACAGATGTTCAAGCTGGTCTAGACTTAGTGATGTGGTGTACTGGCTACTCACTCCATGGCAGACTTTAAGGCATAAAGTTATTGTTTTTAGAAAAGGCAAAGATTCAGTTATTTATTCAGAGGGAATGAGGCGATAATTTGAAGGCATATACATACCTCTTTATGAGTATTAGTGAAGTAGTTACGAAGTTATAGCTTTATAAAACTTCGTCCAGAAATCCCATAGTAATATGAAATTTCATTTTACTAGTGCAGCCTATGAAAACATTTGATGACTTAGTATCCTTCAAAACTTTAATAATCTATTTTGAAGTTTCAGTAGATTAAACTATTATTTAGCTGGTGAATATCTGGATGAGAGGTATGAGATAGTGTCAATAGAAATGATTTTGTAAATTAGACGGGACTCACAGATGTTTACAGCAAGAACCCAACAGCCAAGAGTTTAGCACCTGCATCCTCCTATGGAGGAATTTAAGTGTCTGGGTTTTCACAAATAACAGGCGCTCATGAAGGTACTTAACAGTGAAACATTAGTATGCAGCAGATTTTAATTGCTCTCCTGAGTACCGATATTGCAGTGCTACCACGTTCATAAAAAAAAAACCAAAACAAAACAAAAAACTGAAAATCTTACCTACCCTAAAAATTTCAGCTACAGTGCTAAGTACATTGGGAAATCCAGCCCTAGCCATGAGTAGGGCACAGCAGGTTCCTAAAGAGCTCCTGCATCGGTAAGGTTAGTGCAGCTGGGGCTGCTCTGAACATCTGTAAAGCAAAACTCATAGAAGAGGATTAGACTGGTATGTCATCTAATGCGGCTTAAATACATAAATAAAAACCCTTTTGAGTTCCAAGCCCTTGCACAGCTCCAGAACAAAAGTCCCTCTAGGTTTTGCATTTCTGTCCCCTCTATCTGGGCTTCAGCCATCTTCTGTCCCTTTTTATGCATCAGAAAATATAAAGAAAAGAAACGAGATTGTATTTTAATTACAAAAATGTCTATCGACCTTCAAAAGCCTAACTAAATATTTTAATAGTAAATCACGTACCACTTTATTGTTAGAAAAGTCTAGCAGGAGGGAGTTAAAGCGAGTAATCTGGTGCTGCAATGTGGGCTGCCAGACTGCGCTGCCTCGACTGAACGCCGTTTAGCCGGCTACAGCGCGGGTTTGCAGCTGGGCCCCGCAGGTGTGCGGGGCTGTGCCCACCGGGCACCTGCGCCCCTCGCCGCAGGCGGGGAGCCATGGGACCGCGGGTATGCTCCTTACACAGCTGGCGGTGCGC
>JANHGL010019852.1:0-18846 GCA_024611195.1 Ceyx melanurus
ACCGCGCGTCGCCTCGCCTCTCCCTGCCGGCCGCGCTGCCTCCCCTCCTCGCTCGCTCGCTCTTCGTTCCTTTTTTTCTTCCGCTGCTTCCGAGTCGCACGCTCGCACACACTCACAGCACGCAGAGGGAGAGTTGCTAAGAGGCTCTGCTCGTTTCAACCTGGTGCACTCTGAAAGATCTGACACCCTCTGCTGAGCTGCAGTGGCAAAAATCCATCTGCTGAGTGAATGCTGAAGAAAAAAAAAATCAATCCACATACAGGGCAAGAGTTAAAAACGTTGGTATTAAAAGCTGTCGATCTATTTAGATGCTTTCTTCTAAATAGTTTATTTAATTAATTTTCTTTTAGGATGGATGTTTAGAATATTCTTCCATATTGCCCCCATTCAGAGGCACACCTGCACAAGCAGGAGAATAAGGTGTGTTTTTCTTTATTGTATTTCCCTATGATTTGAACTGAATTAGTGTCAGAGTGTCAAGAGAATAGCAATTTGAGGTAATTATTCTGCACGCCATTTTTATTGTAGCTTTAAATGCATTTCTTCCTCCCCTGCAGTCTATAGTGTTTCATGGTGGATTTGATCTTTTGCTGGCATTCTTCATGCAATGTTGAACCTTGGATTATTTCTTTATATATATTTATAGTTTAGATTATCACAGAGAAGAAGTGGGGTAGGGGAGGAGGGGATTGCTGTCCTGTTAGCAATTCACGTTACCTGTTCCCACAGTGTCTCCCTTAAGGAGGGGAGGGTTGAAACCAACGGTTGTGCATCTTAACATTCTTATATACAAATCTAGAGACACCTACGTACATGCATGGCTATTTCTCTAGGGATGCTTGCAATGTTCTCTCTTTGGAAAGAAAACGTCTGCTTCTCTCGACCCCCTCCTCCTTCTCCATCCTGCACACCCCCCCCCCCCCCTCCCCCCCCCCCTTTCCCCCCCCCCCCCCCCCTTTCCCGCACACATTGGTCAGAGCAAAGAATGTTACCCAGACCAGATTGCTGTGTATATAACCAGAGGATGTGATGTCTTATGCCCAATTATGGGTCTTGTGTAAACCTTCCAAAATCTTCAGCAATTATATAATTAAAACGACTTCTCTGGTCTACTGACATTGAAAAAATAAAAACAACACAACAACCAAAAAAAAACCCCCAACCAACCAAAAAGAACTTCCTCCTCTGAGTGACATGCACTGAGGATTTTCATCATTGATGTTCCATATGCAGAATATAGAATTTTTTCAACCCCACAGTTTACTTTTTCTTTTAAACAGGTAAAAATGCAACTTCTAAAAGGGAGTGCTTATGGATTAAATGCTGTGATTATTCAGTTTTACAGTGTACTGCCTGTCTCAGACTGTTCATATGTGATTAATTTATTAAAGCTACAGGCAGAAACTTTTTCTGTTGGAGAACGAGGCTGCGATTTCTTTACATTACTCTGATGTTTTGTGCAACTCTACATTTGCCTGGGTTTTCCTTAATAGATTGTTCACTGCTGTTTACCACTCAGTAGTGGTGACAGTGTAAAAAATTCAAGTTCCAGTTTGCTGCAAGTACAGTTCCACATGGATCACTGCTAGCTTTTTCCCTGCATTTTTGAAGGTCAGTTGCATTAGGTGTGAGTTGCCCAAAGATGGATCAGCAGCATTAGGGGCTTTTGTTAGTAGTTTTATACCCGTGTTTGGGGTGTCTCTGGTGGCAGCTCCTGTTCATTGTCTCAGAACTTTGCAAGGGCTGATCCCCTATCTCTGGGAGCTAATGCCAGTTTGACTTGTGACTTTGATGGCTTTGTGCAGGGCTGTTACTGTAAAGGATGATGAATAATGCAACTAAATTATGAGACAATATACTGGGGCTAGACTACAGCACACAAGTCAGTGGTGACTTTTTTTCACCTTTCTTCCCAAGCAATGTAGGTCATCTTAAAAAAAAAAAAAAAGCAAGCTGTACAAAAGAAGCAGTGTAAGTTATTAGGAGAGGGTTTCTATTAAACTCAGATTTAAATCTGTTTAAAAAAAATGTTGCTAGATAATGTGAGTGCAGCTGTGATTAAATGAAAATTATTCTTTGTTATTATTAATTTATTTCCTCCTTCATATTACAGCACGGTACTTAGAAATACAAATATCATGGAACAGGGTTGGTAATGTAGCACATAGTTAATCTTTGGAACTTCTTGTTGTTTCCTACCATTGGATTGCTTAGTTAAAAGGTGTAATAGATCTTGAGCTTTATTTCTTACTTACTGCTGCATAAGTAGACAGAATTTTGCAACTGTAACAGCTGTTATATTTTCACCACTGGATAAAAATCAAGTTAGGACTCCTGTTATTGAGAGATTACTAGGGAAAAAAAAAAAGGTTTTATAAAAATTCACCATCAAAGGTCCTTGCAAGGGTTTAAAATCATACAAAGCAGTTTTATACTCTGATTTTCACTTTAATATTTTTTAATACATAATATGAGTAGATCTAATGAAGGCAGACTCATATTATCTATATGATACATTGATAAGCAATGATTGTGTACCTGCACTCTGATTAGTGGGGAAGGGAGATCATAAATGATTGCAGACAATAATTTTTCTCCCCCAACTCCCTGTGTTGTACAGCCAAGATAAGATGTCATCAGGATAATACTTCCCAAGATGTTTTTTTGCCTTCTGTTCTGCTGTTCACACTTCCCTTCATTTAAATTAGCCACTCTGGCCACTCTGTGCTGCTGTTTTACCTTCTCCCTCCTGGTCCCTCCCCAGTCACCAGTGGGGTTGCCACTGGTTTGTTCTATGGTGGTGGAATCTGCAGGAAGGGTGCAGGATAGATGGCTCCTTTCTTCAGGACAGTGGTCTACCCAAGAGGAAAACTGGATTTTGTCATGTCCGTGCTTAAATATTCCTCTGTTTGCTTATAGTGCTATTTTTTTCCCCCCATGAGTCTATGGGTTTGGCTCCAGTTTGAGAAAGAAGACAAGGTTAGACACTAATTAAAAAGAGAAAAATGCCCAGAATACAGCTCAAACTGTCAACCTCAGAGCTACCACCTGAAATCTTTCCCCAAAATAATAACTGCATTAGTGCATCCGTGCTCCTTTCTAACATCAGCACATTCCTGCTACACTAAGGATGTTCTGATCTCAGTGTCCAGCATTAGGAGCTTTTAGGATGGGCTGCTGAGAACCAAATGTGCTGCTGCTGCTGCTGCTGCTACTGCTGCTGCTGCTGCTGCTGCTGCTGCTTCCCTGTGGCACGGCCCCGAGCTGGCCCCGGGGCTGCCTGCACCAAGCACCGGCTGCTGCTTGGCCCCTTGGTTGCTTTTGCTCCTGTTTTGTTGGTTCCCCCCCCCCAGTTTGATCTTTGCACAAGGGAAGGGATAACCCTGAACACCTCTGGGGATGGTGGGACTGCAGCAGCTCCCATTTAGCTTGGGTTGAGGTGATCCTGCTCAGGAAGGGGGGTTGGACTAGATGATCTTCTAGGTCCCTTCCAACCCCTAATACCTGTGAATCTGTGAATCCTTCAATACTTCAGGAGCTGAGGCATACTCACCCATGCAGCCTGTAACCTGTCTCCTCACTTTGCTTCCCCACCTCCCTACAAACTGTTCTTCCAAGGGAGCAAGATTTCTACACCCATCCAACCTCTCTGCCTGGCATTGCAACTCCTGAGCTTCTTAGCTCGTTTGGACCAGATTTCACCAAGGGATGTGAAGTTCCTTGGTGGCCATTGTTGGCTGTGCAGAGGGAGAAGACAATGAGGGAAAGACATGTAGAACTTCCACTCTATCCATGCCCAGAAGCAGCAATCAGCTGGCCTGGCAGCACTGAAGGTAATTGAATTAGATGTTTGTACAGGGGACATGAGGGCTTGTACTGGGAGGAGTGGGTTAGGCCCTGTAAGACACAAACATGTAGAAACTAAGCTCCAGAATCTTTCTTGCTCACAAAGCTTGAATTTTGTAATGTTGAGATAGGCATCTCAGGAAAGTTAAGGAGTCTTTGGCCCTATTTCAAGTGCATGTATATTTCAAGGCTTATATTGGAGTGTACTGGGCTGTAACTGGAACTGATTTAAATGACTTAGTGGAAGCAAATACCCAGAATTGCATCAAAATAACTAAATTGTTTTCAGTTTTTGTAGGATCATCCCTTACAGCAAGATGTCAGGTTCCAGGTGGAAAGAAATCTAATTCAAGCTTTTCTGTATTCCTTAGAAGAGAGACCTAGGCTGGGAAATGATACATATGGATATATAATATTTTTCTTTCTTTCTGCAAGGATAAATTTTCAAAGTCTACCTTATAGGTAAAAGTTTAGAATCTATAAACTTGATATTCTAAGTACAACTTCTGTTTACCAAAGCTTGATCCTGCATCATGAGTACAAAGGAATGTCTGGGTACCTCTCTTGTCCTTCATGTAGAGTAAGTGCCTAAATTTTGGCCATCTGTTACAGTTTCCCAGAAATACCAAATCTTATTAAATTTCTGTGTTACAAAATCTTGGAGCCCAGTGGTTTAAGAAGTAATGAAGTCTCCAGTGCTGATGTATTTGATACCTTTCTGCTTTGGGAGAAGGTTGTGCTCTGTCCCCCAGCCCCCCTCCTCCCACTCTGGTGCTTCCTGGGAGAATCCCAGCTCTGGAATAGATCAAAAAATCCAACATGTGTCAGGCTTTTGCTGCAGGTGTGCAGGGCATCAGGGATAATAAACATTCTGTTCAGTGGATATAGAGGATTTAATATATACACACAGGTTTGGAGGACTGAATGCTTAGTCAGGCCAGCAGCTGGCTGGGAAGGCCAGGCTTGCAGCTTGCTTTCCACAGGCAGCATCCTCACCAGCATGGGAAATCTGGTGTGGCCAGCACATGCTGAATTGGCAGTGCCCCTGCAGGAGGCTGCTGAGTGCTCAGTGGGCACACAGGACACACTGGCACTGCACGGGCACGGTGGGGAGGCCGGGTGGCAGGCAGGGCTGCCAAGGCAGGGAACACAAGTGCTTTGGCCCACCCTCCCCTCTGGATCCCTCCTGCAGAGGCTGCCCCAGGTGTGTTGTGAGGGGGGCACCTGTGGAAACTTCCCCTTGCAGCTGGGCCTGGAAACCATTTGTTCTGCTTGGCAGAGGAGGGAGGGGGCTTCTCTCCTGACCTGTACTGACTAAATAGATTTAGCCTTCTATTTTATAGCAGAGGGGGTAGGAAAGGTAAATGAGATCCCTGCAATGTGTGGCCATTAAAAGAAGTAGAGGAAAGCATGACTGAGCTAACAGCAAGTGAGAAAATGAAAGGTTTGTTCATTTTTCTCCTTACCTAATGCTCTGCTGTTTTCTGGTTGGTAAGTACTCGTGTTTGTTTCTTGCTTATTTGGTGTTTCCCTGTTCAGCATTTGACTAGGAGAGGAAACATACTTGGTGATTTTTATTCAATATCACTTGGTGATATTTATAATATTTAATGTTACTATTTTTATTGTATTGTTCGTGGTACTAAACTATAGTATCTGACTGTAGGATTTTAGCTTCAGCTTTTGATGGAAGGGTGGGGGAAGCAAATTAAAACATACAATGAAATTACAGAGTATCTACCAGAATTCTGCTTTTATAATACATTGCTCAACTTTTTTTTTAATATGAGAGCAGGATCCAGGTGCAGATTGTCAAGTAAAAGAAACACTCTAGAGGAACCTCCTATCATTTTAAATTGTATTAGGAAGTTTAGGGAGCTTTTTCTGGGGTGATTAAAATCTCTGCATCTGGAGTACTTGTTAAAAGAGACCTTGCATAGCAGTTATTGTGGTGCTCTCAATAACTAAGTTTTTGTTCATCCATAAATACAAGCTGGGAGTTCCCAGAAAGTAACAAATGAACTCTTTTAAAACATGCAGTGGCTTTAGCAGGCTTTTAGGGGCTCTTTTTTTTAATGTACTCCTGAGCTACTTCCTTTACTTCCTTATGTTTTGACTGAGTAACTAAGTAAATGTAGAGCCTGGTTGCTAGAGAAGGGCTCATCCCATTATTCCTGCTTTTAGCCCTATGTACTTACCCCCTGCCCTGTGTTGGTGCCTGTGGCTCCCTGAACCAGATCACCAGGGAAACAAAGTCTCCAAAACACTTTGCTTGGTTACAGGCTGGTTTAGCTCCTGGAAGTGGCTAAGAGCAGAGTTTGCTGAGTGGTGAAGAGAGCTGCTCACCAGGTATGCACTGAGGAGTGGGAGGGAGGGAGTGGGACTGCCCCTCATCCTCACAGCAACTGTCTCATCCCTTCAGCTGTCTGTGAGACTGGGGCCTTCACACTGCCTGCTGATGGCCCATGTGAGAGAAGCTGTCAGAGTGCTGCTGTAGCTCTGATCTCTGAGAGATGGAATGAAACCTTCTGTTGGTTGTAACAGAAACTTGCAGTTTCCATTCCATTGCCAGGTTTGTCAGGTCCTTCCTGATCTCTTCAGTGTGAGAGTTCAGCTGCTGCTTTGTTCCAGGAGCTCAAAACTGCTTCGTAGCTGTTTTCTGCCTAGAAACTCTGAGGCTTCTGAGTTTATTCCTGATAAGCAGTAATATTTTCTTGATTATATTTAGTTTATTCAGCAAAAGTGGTTGGAAATACCATTCCAATACCTACTGGATATTACTGGTATTCCAACATTGAAATAATAATGGTGTTTATCTTCTTGTACAACCATTTCTGTGTTCTAAAAAAACTGATTGAGCTGTATAGCTCTAACATCTAAATGCCAGTCTAGTGGTGATAGAGTTATAAAGCTTTTCCTATTTTCTCAGTTGACTTCATTGAGCTTGTTATGTCTTTGGATTAGGGATTTCTCTTTGATTATTTTTTCAATTAGTAGTGAAAACTGATCTTACAAATGAACTAAAACTCTTATCAGACATTGCTCTTGGGGTAGAAAATGACTGGGGGTGAATAGTAAGAGTATGTGAGGGTTATTCTAGCTGTAGGCCACTGGAAACAGAGTCTTCTTATGTTCCAGAGAACTCCTCCCAGCATAGAGAAGCAGGTACTCCTGGGAATAAGTTTAGGAGGCAAAAACATGGGGTTTGCTCTGCTGTGAATTGCCATTACAAGGCAAAATTAACAACTGTAGTTGGAATAATTAAATTTGTTGTAGATATCTGTCTAGACCAGCAGAAGAGCTGAACTGGCCATGTCACTGATTATCCTGCTGTGCGTCTGCTTCTGCACCAAAGGACTGCTTGGCTCGAATAGGTCACATTTCAGTAACTATTTCTTTTTGCTAATCCCAGTTTGCAGTGTTTGGAAACAGCCTGTTTGCCTTAAGGGCTCTGATTCGTGGGTTTTCTTCTTTCTTGCTTTCAATTTATACATCTAGAAGTAAAAGCTTGAGGGTTTAATCTCCTGCTTTATGGATGGGGTGAGTTGTAGCTCTCCAGCCTAAATTTTCATGCTGTCTTTGTATTTGGACAGGTTGCTGTAGGATGACAACAGGTTACCCTGTGTCAGCTGATCTGTGGTATCTGATTCACAGTAATTGTTGATGTGTGTGCTCTTAGCCCGTGGCAAATGGAAGGTAATTTGAGTTAGTTTGACCCTCTTTCATTATGCTCTTTGAAGGCACTCCCTTCTCCACGTGGATTGTTAGACCTGCTGGAGTGCCTGGGCTAAAACAGTGCTGCAGTTTCTGTCCCCGAGCTAGTTTGGGTTGTATCTGCACAAGAGCAAGATGAAAACTTCACCACAGTTTCCTGTATTCTTGCTGTTTTGAAACCATACCTTGCTGAAGGAGTGACTACTACAAAGATGCTACCTTGAAAATCAGATGCTGTAATTGGCAGGTGTGTTTTTCTTCAGCAAAATCTTCTGGAAGCTTTATTAGTCCACTTTAAACTGCCACAAATAACTTGTGTATTTCACAGCACCTTGGCATGTTTTCTTGTTATTAAAGAAGTAGGTTTTACTTGGGGCTCTTTGAGAAGATGCTTGGTAATTGAAATCATTCTAATAATGCTTTTGGATGTTCTGATTCAAAGCCCACTGAAATCCTGGCTAGCTGAAAGATTCCCATTGACCACAAATGGCACTTCAATTTGATCTGAAATGATTTGAAAGGTAAAAGAATTGATTTTCTTCTCAGTGCTTAGTTCTTATTTGAAATCTGATATTGCAACAGTAAATACACAGCTATCCAGTCTGCTTCATCAATAATTATGAAAAAATCTAAACTACCACTCAAATGCATATGGAAAAAGACTTCCCAGTAGTCAGACATTGCTACCCTGTCTTGCTGCCTTACTGAATTCCTAAGGCTCCCAAAGAGAAACTCAGAACTAGCTCTTCAATCTACCTCATTTCCCCTTCCCCCACAGATGAGCCTGGCTAGGATCAGCAGTGCAGTCATTACCTCTCTGTGTATGACAAAGAAATAAAGCTTCCTCCCCATTTTTCATTCTTATTTGACCAATGGGAATGTTTTGGGAGGTATTGGGTAAAATTTACAATGCCCAAGCTTCTTGTGCTTGGGAAAGTGAGTGGAAAAGTGTGACTTTTTCATTTACTTGGAATTCAGGCTGCCTGAGACACAGACCCTGGTGCAGGTTTGCTGTAGTCCTCTGAGAAATAGAAGGTTTGTCAACATACCTTCAGAGAAAACTTGATGCTGCAGAAGCACAGGAAAACTTCCAATTTTAATCCCTTCTCCAAGAGCTGAGGACAAAAGGGATGCTTTTTGGCTAAAGAAGCCATTCCTGACTACTGGGAAAGCAAGAAACCAGAAAGATGAGCCCAGTGCTGATGGGTCATCAATTTACATTGTGTTGTAGCTGTTCCACTTAATGGTTGCTGTGTTCTAGAAAGTTGTTGCTGTGTTGAAGGAGGAAGGGCAGCAGCTTTGTTTAGGTGGTGGTTGTGTCAGTCTTTGGCAATATGTGACATTTCACTTTTCTCTGAAGATGGTAAGTTTGGGGATCATCCTTTTTACACAAAAGTTCTGCCCCTTCACCTTCTTCAGCAGCTCCTGAAGATCAGTTATTCAATATGAACCAGAGCTTACTCTGGAATTTGTGTCTGCATTTTGACCTGTATTGACTGCAAAAGCCCAAGTCAAGACCATAGATAGGAGATAACTGAGCTCCATCCTCTGACTTTCAAAGCTGCAAGACCAAGGTGGTTGCAGTAGAGGAAAATGAGTAGTGGGGTTTCTGCCTGGGGGGGAACAAAACCAAACCATTTAAACCAGTTTATTCATGTCCATTTGGAGCCTCAGCTCTGGCTCCATTCCTGACACTCTGCGAAGCTAGCTGGTGATTTGAGCCTAGGATGCTTCAGGTCGTTGAAGGAGGTTCACAACACAAGTTTTGCAGCCATTTGGCTAGCAGAGCATTGTTGGGAAATGCTTTGGGCTGCTGTTGTTGTCTAGATGATTAAAAAAAGAATGGTGATAATGGGTAAGAGCTGAATGACTTCAGGTGGCCTTTGCTAATGAGTTCAGACCCAGATCTTCCTGGATTTCTCCTTAGCAGCTGCTCATTGATCAGCAGCCTGTGATAATAATCTGCTGATAAACTGACAGTATCAGTATGGATGCTTGCCATTGTCAAATTTTACTTTAATTTCAAAGGCTTTAAGTAACTGCAGAACACATACCTGAGTAGGTCCAGTGAGTGACTGATGAAACTCTGTTCAGAAGATAAAATCCTCCCAGTCCATGGCAGCGTGAGGCTGGGCTTCCCATTTTCTTGGAGTAATGTTTGAACATCTGAGCTTGTTAATGTTAGAAAACATCCTTTGCTGTTGATGCTTTTGACAGCTGTCTCCTCTAAACCTATATTTTTTTAAATGCCAGAGGAGGTGAAATTGTTCTTTGGTTATAGACAAAATAACCTTACAGAATTTTAAAGGAAAATATGTTGGTCATGCTAATGTTCAAATAAGCTTTATTTCTTTACTGTAGCTATTAGCTGTAGCTTCCTTAACTGGCCTGAAAATAGAAAGTGATTATAGAGGAAATGTTGACTTATTTGTAAAAAATGTGGAAAAAAAGAATGGGAAAATAATTCTAACCAAAATTTTATTATACATAATATCAGTATTTATCAATACTGATATTATGTGGCAGTCCAGTTGAAAGTTTTCACATTCACTTCATGAATTTCAGGCTGTTGTCTAGATAACTTCATCAGGAAACTAGAGATTGGAGTGTGCACTCTGCTGGGGGTTGTTCTTGGGCTGATTAATGCAGTGGAAGTTAAAAATAGGTAGTGTGTGGAAAAACAGTGACATTTAATTGTTCTTTTTGAAAGGCCTACCAAGCAACACCTGCCATCCACTGATGCTGGAAAAGTGAATTCATTACCATGTTCTTGGGCAAATCCCAGCACACTGACTGCATAGTTTGTTTCATTTATTTCAGTTGTCTTCATGACTTAGATCACAAAGAGCTCTAGGAGCTGCCAGTGTATTTTTTTTTGTTGCTGTGTGAGATTTGGAGATGTTATAGTTGTGTGAAATGAAGAACAGTAGCTGAAACACTGAGCATGCTGGAATCCTAGGGAATTTCACACAGGGATTTTATTTTTTTGGTACTAAATATACTTTAGTGCCACCTCAGTGTTTCTTTCTTGGACCTCCACATTCCTCTGGACAGCCACTATTAGCAAACAGCCTGTTGAAGTGCAGTGAAGGCCAGGCAAGGCAGAAATTTACAACTATTTATGTCACTTGAGTGGTGGAAATAATTACCACTTTCATAATGAGCAAGTTTTAAATAGTAAGAAAAACTGATCTGTTTTAGTGCCTTTGTGATGTTTTGATGCAGATGTAGTCACTAAAATTATACTTATATACTGTGTTAAGAAAAAAAGCACAACTAACATTTAATATTTGTCTGTTGGGTCCTGTAGGCAGAAAGGATTTATTTTTCAGTAATAGAGCTCCTGTGTGTGCATTATGGTGGCTGGGGGAGCTGCTTGAGCTGGCAAAATATTTTGTCACAGAATTTGAGAATTCTGTGTTTCCATGAAATCCTGCTTGTGTTGGTTTTGTAGGTTGGTTCAAAGCAACCAACCTGCTCCTTTTTTGATACTACAGATAAATACCTTTTGTCCCAGGTCATGCTTTTTCTTCCTCCCTGTCAGGTGTTTTTCATGGATGTGAAGACAATTCTTAGCTGTTCCATTCTCCAAGCCTAGATGGCAAAGTCTGTGCACCTAGATAAATTTTCTGTTAGTCTCTGTAAAAGACTTAATGATCTTAGGGGTTTAAATTAAGACATTACTTCTCAGTGACTCTTTTCTTTAGAGACTCAAATGCATGTGTGCATATCTTATTTTTCTTTAAAGTGAGTTCAGTGGTTCTTTAATTTCTCTTTCAGTATTTCTAGTAACAGTAAAGCAGTGGGTGGAGTGAGGCTAAGGAGCAATTTCTAGTCCAGAAGGTTCCTGACTTGCTGATACTTTGACCAAAACCCTCATTTTTGTATGTGCTGAGTTGACTTGAGAGCTGTTGAAGCATCTAGTGTTGGGAAAAGAGAATAACTGGTGCACTCAGCTTTAATCCTTCCCTTCTGCCTGACAGTCTTGTCCTGGGCTTGCAGCATCTGTGGGGAAATGCCTCTTATCCAGCCATTCCTTGCAGGGATTCTGGGGATGGCCTAGAGTAATTTCAGAGCTGAAGCTGGCAGACTTGCTGAATTTGCCTCTGTATGTCAGTCAGAGCCCTTATTTATGGGTGAGGAAAAGAGCAGGAGTTGCCTTAATTGTTTGTGCAATTAACTTAAAAAAATCCCAAGAGGAAGTGGGTATTTCTGGGAGAATAAAATTCAGTTCATGTGACTTGTGCTCTGGGTCCTTCCAGAGCTTTTCTTGCTCTTCTGAGACACAGCAGGATGGGATGTGATGGTTGTGGAGCTCTGGGTTGTGCCTGTGAGTGCCCTGAACCATATCTATGGTACAAGGAGGTTCTGCATTCTCACTAAAATGCAGTGTTCCAGATACTGAAGCAAGTGTCAGTTTACAGAAAGGATTATATGAAAGATTCAAACACTTAGATTTTGGTGCTAGTTCTTCAGAGATGATTCTAGAGCTTCTCAGTAAGGATGTGAGAACTCTGTGGCATTGATGGTGTGGACACATTGCTGTGGGCAGAGAGAAAAACACTCATAATCATATTTTATCTGAGGAGGAGTGGACAGTCAAACAAGATATGGCTTTTAATTTGAAATTATTTGAATATTTTTAATCAGAGAAGGGATACTGCTCCCCCTCTTTGTTTGGTCAGCTTATGGCTTTTGTTGTTTGAAGACTGGGAATGACTTGGTAGTTTCCTGGCTTTGGGAGGTGTCAGGCAGCCCAGGATAGCAGCTCCTCATCACTGCACATAGCAGAGAACTGGAATGGAAGTTTTCTCCACAGCTGTCTTACTAAATTATGTCATTTGCTTGGTAAAAGCAAAATTTTGATGGGGAAACTCGTGGTTTGCTTTCAGATGTGGTGGAAACATTGTTCTTTAATAATTGCTCCAAATTTACAGGAAATTCTGTTTAGTTCTCTGTACTTTCCAATCTGAAAAATGCAGTTGATTTAAACCAAAAAATAATAAAAAAAAAAAGATTTGGAATAAAGAGATACAATTCTGAGTACCAGAAAGGGCTCTGCCAAACTCTTGTACTCATTTGTACCAGCTAAATGAAGATCAGTGACACTTGCAAAATGACTTCCAGTGTAATTATTCCTGCTAAAGGGTTTTGCTTGATAATGTCTGTCTTTTGAGATGTTCAAGTCTGGGACTTGATTGCCTTGACTTTTTGATCTTTACTCTGGCACCATGCTTAGATAGATTGGAGATAAATGGATTGGAGACAGCTTTGTGTTGTCTGCTCTGAGGCCCCCCTGTTGCTGAGGGGATGCTGTGGAGCCCTGCTGGGGTGTGTATATATATATATATTTTTATTTTATTTTGTATTTTAATACACATTGATCTCCTGCCTCCAGTGCCATTTGTGGCCATGGGTGGGGAGTGTGGTGCTGGTGATGTGGCTTTTTCCTCCTCTTTTTTATCTCCAGTCTCCTTTGGAATCCAGAACTCAGTGAGCAGCCACTTCACAGTAAGGATTGGCTTTTCTTACGGAAGATGAAAATGAATTTTGAGCTGCCCCTTACTGGAGCTGTCTGCAGCTCTGCACGTCTCAGCTAAGGGCACCAAACCAGATGTTTGGCAGTTTGGTTGCAGTGTTGGTTCTGGTTTTTCCCTTGGTAGGATTTCATTCCTTTCTCAGCACTGTCAGAGCTGAAGGTTTGCAGATCTTCAGCCACATTCCATTACCTTTCATTAAAGGAAAGTCTCTCTCCTTTCCCATTTATTTGCTAAAGAATGCAAAGGATATTTGAAGGCTTTTTGCTTAAGAATCTAAACTGAAGTAGCCAAACTGGATTTTTTGTTTTGAAATCCACATGACTTCTTCTATTTTACTTTTGAAGTTTGAGAAACATGATGTAACAGGTTTTGAAAAATTAGTTATCTCACATTCTTCACTTTGTTTGCAGGAATGCTGACATTTTCCTGACTAATAGATGGCTCCATGTATAGTGGAAATGGTTCTCACCCTTGGAATATGGAAGAATTTGCTGCAATGAACATTTTAGTCTTCCACCTAACTCTTAAAGCCATGTTCACATAATACTGGTTTGTGTTTGCTTAATTGTATGTGTTCAACAGTTCACAGCCTGCCAGTAAATCTGGTCTGAGCTCTAAACATGACTTTTACTTTCCCAGTCTAGGTATTTATACATGTTTAATGTTTAATTTTATTTTTCATTCTGCTAACTGCATTTGAATAGTGCACTTGATCCAGAAAGTATCTAGGATGTTATTTCTGTACCTAGTACCAGATGGGAGACCCAATCCATGTGAATTGCTGCTCTGTGCTTAATTAAAAGTAATATCTGTGTATATGGCTTAAAGGAGCTGTCAAGTTCCTGTCTCTATGCAGGGCCTGGAGTTCTTGTGGACTGTGCCTGTGTAGGTACTATTTTTGTTGAGTAGTATGGATATTGCCCACATAATAATTAAGATATTAGTGTGACATAGAGCTGTTACTTAGCACCAGCAGAGCTCACTCTTTGGGAGTGGGAGGGTTGATGTTGGGAAGAAGGTATGAATAGCAGCTTCTTCAGCAGCTTCAGCTGAAACTACAGGAAAAGTTACTAGAAAATGGGAATTTATAAATCTGTATTAATTCCTCTCCTTCCATCCCCCATTTGGGAGAATTAAAGGCTCTGTTGATCAAAGAACTGTGATATTTTGAATTTTTATTTCTATTTTTCTCTTTCCTGAACTTCATTTTTAATGGCAATAGGTGCAGAAGTCCGATGGTTAACTGTGTTGGGGGTGGTTTTCTTATTTTCCATTTCCATCTTCTCAGTCTTGCACAAAAATTTAGGTCTCACTTGTTCCTCAGTAGGAGAGAAAATGTCCCAGCACTTGGTGATGGATTCCCTTGACTGTGGTTGGTTGGTGACCCTCCTGTTTCATGTTTTCCTCCCGTGCTGTTGTATTTGGTTTTATTGTCTTTATTGTTCCATCTGTCTTATTTTTCACATATGTATGTGCACACAAATCATAGGTGGGTGGATGAGGCAATTTGGACACTCAATACTTTGAGCACCTGATGCAAGTGAGGCAGATAAATCTGTTCTCAGATCCTGGTGTCTGTTCCCAGCTGTGCCTGCAGAGAGGTTTCTCACTTTGCAGTGAAGGGGAAAGGTTTTTTTCTCCTAGCTTTCCATTAGGTGATGTGAGGAGCAAGTATGCAAAAGATGAAAACATGTGGAGCAGGCAAGATGGTGCTGGAATTATTTGATTTTTTTCATGTTGAAAAAAAATGAAGTGCCTTCTGGAAAGGTTTATATGGTTCTTGACAAATTAATACCAGCCAACAGAGGTAGAAAGTTCTTAGAATAAATATTTGTTCCTACAAATATATTGGGTTTTGAAATTGGGAACAAAAAAAGCCCAGTAATCAATTAAGGCCCAGAAAGCTCTCTGAAATAGCATATTTATAGCATGGGTATTGATATATGTGGAGGAAAAAGAATAAGGATTTTTGTAGAAAACTTCTGGATTTACTTTAGAATGATGAGACCTGGTGCCTGAAATGTAATACTTTAAAGAATTATTCTTAATCTGTGTTTTGTGTAAAATGATCATAAAAACTAAGTGTGAACAAATTGCTTTTGTAATATAAAAAATACATTTATTGCAAATAGATAATATAAAATGTTTTTGTTCAACCTCCAGAATATGAACAGCTTCATAAAGTAGTCATAGGTAAGAATAAATATTTCAATAATTCAATTTGTCAGTTGTTCAGAACACATCTTAAGACAATTTCTGTGGCTACTTTGAACAGGAGAAAAAAAAAAGGGGGGGGGAAAACGTGGCAAAGCTCAATGCACTTGTAAAATATTCTTGATATATATTAGAACACCCCAGTTTTGCTAGTGGAAAAACAAACAGTGAACAGAGATCAAAGGATGCTGTCCTGCATGGAGTGTAATTAGTAGACCAGTATTGTGTGTTTTAGTTTAGTGGAGGAAAATACCCACTTGGTTAACTCCAGCCTACTAATGGGAGTGTGACTCGTGTGCCATACATCACATTGAGTGCACAAAATGTGTTTTACCTGCTAAAAATACTTGGAATGCTGGTGATTTAAGAAGAACTTGTGAAGGATTGTGTAGGGTATGTAGTGATACTGACTGTGGCTGAAATACAGCATCACAGGCTGGGTGGAGGTGGCTGTGTAATGGGGGCTCTCTCTGCTCCCAAAGGGACAGTGTCCTGTATGTTCTGCATGTACAGGGTTTGGGTCTTGCTGTGATGCACTGTACTGGGGTTACTGGGATCCTGTGGTAGGCACTGGTCTGCTGAGAAGGTGGATGTGGCAGCTGGAGAAAACCATCTCTGAAGCATTGCAGTTCTGCAGGATCAAATGATGGAGAAAAGATGAAAGGTCAGAAGCAGCATAAAGCATTTTCTGCCTCCCCTTGGCAGTACCTTGGCACCCTCTGCTTGGTGACAGGTCTTGAATGGTCCTTCCCCAAAGACACCACCTCCTGTGAGGCCTTTGAGAGTCTGAGATATTAAAGTGGATTTTATTTTTTTTAAATGTTTCTGGAAATATATTTTCAGAGTCTAAAAAAAGAGTATCTGAGAGGTGTCTGTTGATGGAAATAAACCTCTGTGGTGATAATTGAGTTTTGTTTAATTTTTCACTTCTGGTACAGTTGGACACTTCCCAATAGCTCTGTAGTATCAGTGTAGGTAGTGCAGTGCATCTGTCTGCTGGTGATGTCCATCGTGCCTATCAGCTGGAAATTAAGACTCATTCCATCCTAGTTCAAGCTCTGATCTGTTTCTCATCTTGTGTCAGTACCAGAAATAATTCCCTGACTGTTAAATATTACACTTCAAAGATTTGATGTCAGGCTTCATAGTTTTTTCAATCATGGGTTGACTGATGCACCAACATTTCTTTGTGTTCCTTCCTTGTTAGTCATCAATGGTGGCATTTGGGGGGGTGGGAATATTGTCAACGAGCTACTGTACAATGGCAGGGCTTTTCAGGGTGTAATTTCTCTCAGGGTAGCCTCCCTTCTGCTCTTGCTGGCTTCAGACTTGAGGTTTTGCAGGGTCTGAGTAACACACACTTGTCCAGCCTGGACTTGGGAGTGTGGAGAAGCCCCAGGCTGTGGCCCAGAGACCTTTGTGGGATGGTATGTTTCTGAAACCACCTGCATGTGTGGCATGAAGATAATTTTGCTATCTTTAGGGTGAAGGGAGAATGTGAAGTGCACAGCAATGAGTGTGACTGCAGAGTTTGCAGGTTCTCCTAGGCATTAGCACAGAGGGATCTGTAGTTCAGTAGATGCTCCTCTGTTGTCACCAGCAGCTTCCAGTGGCATTGAAATTCAAAGGAGTTAACAGCAAATACACAGTGTACCCCAGCTGTACGTTGGTGACATCTGAAAGAAGCAGCAGTGCCTTTGAAAACCTCCCTGCTTAGTGCTGGAAGATGTTAAGAAGAATTGTTTGTGCTCATGAATCTGGTAGAGCATCTCAAGATGGCAGCAGCCAGTTCTGGAGAGTCTTCATCACTTTCAAGTGAGTGTTTGAATCTTCAGACCAGATGATCAGCTAGAGGAGATGTCCCTAAACCAGCAGGGACAGAGGGGTGACTTGTTCACAAAACCCTAAAGCACTGCAGAGACAAATGCACCCTAAAGAGTCAATATGTCCAGGCCTGAGTGAAAACAAAATCACCAACATTACTTTTGATGTCTGTCTTTCTTTCTTTTTCCTCTTCTGGCCTTGCTTGCAGCCATGTCCACAGTGTAATTTTGGGGTTTTTCCCCCCTTGCTTTGAAGGGTTTGAAGTGAGTAACCTGGCTGTGTCTCCAAGTGCCACTGGAAGTGAATAACAGTGGAAAAATTGAGTAGGTTAGAGGTGTGTCAGCTTGGTAAGTTCAGAACAGGTGAAACTGTGACAGGATGACTTGCTGAAGGAAACTGAAACTGAGACAATGATTACAAAGACCGAGGGAAAATAAGGCCAGGCAAATAAATTCAATTTGCTGATGTTATATAACCATCTTAGTGCAGCCTGTAGATTCATTAGTTTGAGAACGTAGTTTGGAAGGGAGAGTGATTGCGTGTGGCTTCACTTTTAGCAAATTGACTGTAATTTAGTGTGAAGGTGTAGGAGGTTGAATATATTATTACTCTGGTTTTCTAGCTGGCATGTTCTTGTCTAGCAGGTGAGTTTTTCTGTGTGTTCAGCCAGCATGTGTTCAATTGCAGATGCAAAGACCCTTGAAATGATGAATTGGCACAGTAGCAGTTGGAGTTTTTGTTTTTTAAACACTGTGACCCTAAAACAACAGTGTGGAAAAACAATAAATTATCTTCTTGCACCAGAAGGGTATTGACAGATGTGTACAGAGATGGCGTACAGCAGTAGTTTATTTCTTTACAGAGGAAAGATGCAAGATGATTTTGAAGATTACCCTTAGTAGGTGGTACTTGTAAGTCAAGTTACATCATCCATCCTGGCACAAACAGGTGACTGAAGAGGATGAGGGATAGAGAGAGTGTGGAGGGAGCATCTCTTGCTGCACTTGCTCTGCTGGACACCCATCCTGCCTGAGCCAGAGGGAGCTGCTGTGCCCAAGAGAGCTTCACTTCTCAAAAGAGATGGGAGGTCCCTGATCTAGTCCCACCCTAGCACTTGATTTTGAAATCTTAATTCTCTTAAGGAAGACCTGTTGGTTGTCTTGGCCTTTGTCTCGTTTTCTTAACTCTAGTGGTAAGGGATAAATATTTCCCTATACCTCTGAAATCTAAATTTCTTGTTACAATCAAATTTGAGCAGTGTAACTGAGATCACATTGTCAGGTAGATTTATTTTTATGATGATCTCTTTCTGCCTGCTTTTCATTGTAAACACAAATATCTCTCTGCCTTTTGGAAGTCATTAATGTGGAAAGGTGAGGAGGGAAGCAGCCTGAGTTCTGTTCAAACCATCTGCATATCTTGAGATTGACCTCTGCTGCACTTTCATCTGGGGATACAATTAAATAAATGGAGAGGGGTGTTTTGATGAGTTACTCAGCAGCAGTCACAAAAAGGTTGCAGTGACTCTAAAATAGCTTGGTAATGGGTGGTTTTATTTTGGGGGTGGTTTTTGTGTTTGGGTTTTTTGTTTAGTTATTTTTTTGCCTCAGACTTCTGGATCAGGAAGATGATGAAATGAAACTGAGTTTAATAGTGGGGAAGGAATGAGATAATATATGTAAATCTCTCTATATAAATCTATATATTT
>JANHGL010019852.1:26638-47960 GCA_024611195.1 Ceyx melanurus
GGGGGGGAGTCAACAAAGGAGGAAAAAATCTTATTGCTTCATTCTACTTTGTCAGTACTATGGTTTGAAACATGCTAATGCTGATTATTAGAGCTGCTTGTTTGAAGAAATTTTATTTCTTGCCTCTCTAAAATGAGCTCTAACAAGTAGCTCAAGTATGCAGCTGCTTGCACAGTTAGTCTGTATGTCTGATAAAAATGTACATGTTAATGTGGTTTTATTTCTTAATTTTTTTTCAGAAATTAAGTCTTCAGCCTGGTGTTAAATACCTCTTTTGGGGGTCTGGCTGGGGAAAGAAATGTGAATTTTTCATTAAATCTTAGTTACCACTTTCTGCTCCTGGCTTTCTGAAAAGGAAAATACTCTTCAGAGTAACTGGAGGGGTTTTTAACTGGTGTTCACATGTGGGTTTTGTGCTAGATGGTTTCAGACTGTGAATTCCCCAGTGGATGAGGTTGGGAGATGTGAGGAGCTGTTTGTGGCAGTTGATAATTTTTCAAGGAATATAGCTGGGGACAGGCTTTGGGCTTGCAGCCAGTTTATCTTTCCCAGTTGTCTCCTTTCTGTCTGCTTTGTGCCAGCTCCAGGAACTCCAGCTTTTCCCTGTGCAGAGCAGCTGTATTTTAGGATGCAGCATTTTGGGGGTGCTGGGTGATCTAACTGACCTTTGAGGGACTGTTCTCTCTCTTGCCTGCAGTGAGGAGGTAAAAGTTAATTTCCAGTAGATCCTAATAACACACACAAAAATACTCTGAGCCCTAAGGAACTCTCTGTAGATAGAAGCAGTTACTTTTCTTCTTTTAGAAAATATATTTCAATGAATTGTAAAACTAACTTGAGCTTTTGAGCAAATAAAGTTGAGCATCTGATCTATTCTTTTTAGGCCATCATGTCTCTACCACGTTTTCAGAGCTGTCTGATTTGGGTGTCAATGTTTTAAAGCTTAAAATGTATATTCCAAAAAGGTTTTTAATTCTTTGGGTGAGGGGTGGTTGTTTTTATGTTTCTCTCTTATAAATAGGGGAATTTTAATCTAAAAGCTTTTTTTTTCTCTCAATTTAGAAAATACCTAGAATTCTTCCTGTATGGAAGTTATTCCACATACTTTTTGTTTCTCAAATAAGCTGTTACAAATTACAGTAAGTTTGCATATTGTTATATCCTACATCTTTGCTTTATTCTCAGTAAGAACTTGTATTTACAGTTAAAATATTCCAGTAGTTAGTAATGGTTATTGTGCCTAGTTGTTGCTTCCCAGAAGGCAGAATCTCTTCATTCCATATGGTGTTCAGTAAGGCTGAGCATCCTGGAGATTTAAGAAATCATACATTTTCATATTCTGTCTGTCCCCTTTCCAAACTGAGAGCCTGCTGTGAGTGGAGACCTCTCTGAATCTCTCCTTGGTGGTCTCCTCCAGGTCCAAGCAGCCTGGGCTCCTGTCACAGGATAATCCTTCTAGTCAACCTGAGCTACCAGAACCTCCCTAAAATAGCACCTCTGAAATGGTTTTACCTGAGTCAAGCTGTTTTGCATATTGCTGGGAAAATACTGCAGGGTGCCTTGCCATTAGAATAATTAAAATTTATTTACTCAAGTATCTCTTGTGTAGATGAAGTTGCAGCTACTTCTTGCTAACATTCTGTTTTTTGGGGGCTGGGTTGGTTTGTTTGGTGTGGTGTGTTTTGTTGTGTGGGGTTTGTGTGTATGTGTGGTGGGATTTTTTGGTTGGTTGGGTTTCTTAAGTCCATCTTAGTTTGGAGAAGTGGATCTTTGCACTGAAAAGACCACCAGACTTTTTGGATGTGTTGGTTCTGGGTTCAGTGAACTTGGCACGTTGTCTCCCAGTGTTTTGAGTTGTTCTGTTTGTTCTGTCTTTGTTTTCTGAGCTATTTTCAGAGAAATACTCAGCTCTGAAAAGAAAGTGGTCTCCATTTCAAAAGCTGCCTGCCACAAATGAAATTAACCTATAAATGCTGCCCTGAATTGAGGGGAAAGCTGCTGCTGTGAGGAAGTTTTTCCTCGGAGATAGAGCAGAATGAACCATTTCAGGACCATGGCAGTGCTCAGGTTCTGTCTATTTGCTTTTGTCAGCCACTTGTGGGGAGTGTCTGAAGGACAGAGGATGGGTGTCAGTCACACTACTGATGCAGAACATTTATTTAACCGAGATTTTTACTGTTAAAGAAAAATAGTGGGTGTGTTGTTATTATTTGGGTTAGAAATTTTTTATGGAGATGTTAATGTATTTGCAGTTACTGTATGTGCATATACAGAGCTCCTACCTTGTATTTCTGTTCTGTAAGTTATTCTACCTTTATTGCTGTCTCTTGTGAGTCCTTTTCTACTCCTCTTAAATATGTGTTGTCTTTTCTGTGTTGCAAACAAATCCAGCAGTGAGGCAGTTGGAGCTGCCATCTCTCAGATTTCCAGTACACCTTGCCCATCTTTTGCCCAGTACATGGCAAGATTCACTCTACCCAAACCAACTGAGCTATATCACTTCACTTTGTAGTTGTAGTTATCAGATTTTCTTCTAATTACAGTGTTAGGATTCTTCTGTGTTAGTTTATTTCTGAAGTTGCACCAGTTTTCCTTAAGATGCTGAATGATGAACTCTTGTTACTGCTGATGTTTGATTGACAGGGAGATCAATCACTGCTTCCTATAGGTTTACTGTGGGTTCACTTTATTTTTCAGAGATATTCTTCTAGGACCTACTCCCAGTTTGATGTGGAATGCTCTGGTTTAAAACTAGTTGATGATATTTCTCACCCTTCTTCCAGTCTGCAGAAACCATTTCACTGCTGTGTCTGTTTGGGAATACCTGCTGCTCTCAGCATTTTGCCACTCTTGACTACAAATCTTGCTTTTTGTCTTCCTGCCCCATTTTGGAACGATATGGAAAAACAACATGGAAAAAAACCCACAAAATTGCAGTGTTAAATAGGTGCTTAAACCCTAAAGCAAATGAGCTTCCTCCTTTTGAAACCCTCCTAATTTATTTTTCCTGGTAACAGTGTATTTTAGGGGGTTTAGATACCTTTTTTTTTTTTTTTTTAAAAGCCAACTTTTATCAGCCCTACTGTCTTCACAACAGTTGCTGATAATATTTATGATGACTCTTGGAAGTATTACCTGAGCATGTGTGAGGAAGAAGTGAAACCACATGCACATGTTTTTGTAAAGATGATGGTGCAGACATTATAAACCTCTAGAAGTCAACTCTGAGTGTTGCTTTCTTTTCAAATAAACTATTTTGACAGTCCTTTGTCATTTATCTGTTACTTGCAATGTCTTCATTAAACACAAAGTTAATTGTTAAAAACATTAAATTATTAAAAAAAAAATTAACATATGCACTTAAAAGTACCCACTTCATAGCATGTGTGTAGATGCAAGACTGTCTTGATTACAGCAGTTGACAGTGGTAGATAATAACCTTTATTTTCCTTTCCCTCCTGGAAGTATTTGTTCTTACTGGTCTTTTGTGGATGCTAAAGCTTGTATAATTATAGTTCAGGTTCATGAGCTGTTTTGAACTATTAAGATACTTGTATTTAGGTTTTGACCTGTCAGTGTCACTAAGTTTTAAATTTTGATTAAACATGATTTTGTTTGAAATTATTTTGTCTTACTATACAATATAATTGGTGTAAAAATATTAAGCTAAATGTTTGACAGCTTAATTTAATCTGTTAACCAAGTCAATATATTTGCAGTTTTAAATACTGACAGCACCTGGCAGGTATTTGCATGAATATATTAATATTACACACACTCCCCTACATTTGCTTAGTGACTTTTATACTTCTGCCATCAACAAATAAGATTATAATGCCTTTTATTGAGGTTATTAGATGCAGTAGCTGATACTGTTACACTGTAGGGTTTCCCAAAATATTTTGGGAGTCACTGAGGTTCTGTATTTTAAAACTGACATTTCTGCTTTCAAACAGACATGTATCTGAAATGTTTTCTGAGGGGGGTTTATAAAATGGAGTTCTTGGAGTTCTCTCTGTTACCCCTCATGTGGCTTGCTGTGGTTAGAAGGGGGATGTGATGCTGCTGCTTTAGGAGAAGCACTTCTCTGGAAGCTGCTGCTGCAGCTGCTCTAGTCTGCTGAGAGCTTCCAGGGGAGCTGGTGGAAGGCTAAAAACAACCACCATGGCTCCTTCTGCAGCAGCTCACTTCAGACTTGCAGCTTTTGTGAGTGTTCCACTTGACAGTGGCTGCAGGGGCTGGGTTTGTGAGCAGCTGGTGCTGTCTGGGTGATGGTAGCAGTGTGCCCAGGAGTTGGCCAGCCTGGCAGAAGTGTGACACTGCTGCTGAGAAACCCCTGACTCTGCCTGTCCTCTGCAGCCAAATTCCCTCACACAGCTCTCAGGCTCATGGCTTGTGAGGCCCTCACCTCCTCCTGAGCCAGTCACAGCAGTAGCACGAGATGTGCTGGGTGGACTGGTGCTGCTCAGCACTGACAGGCACCTTGGCACACGAGTGTCCTGGGCACCCTTCTGCCTTCCCTGTGCTGTGTGGATTTCTCTTCCCTTGCTGCTTGGGTGGAAAAAAAGGAGGGTTTTAGCATGACTGATCCCTGCTGTGAATCCCAGTGACTGTGCATATTCCTCCATGCCATCTGTGCCACAGGAGTGAGCTGGGAGTGGGGCTGCTGCCATCCTCCTCAATCCACTGCAAGAAAATGAATCCATTTCTTCTCTGCTTAGCCACTGCTCCAGCCAAACTGACCTTTACTTCCATTCCCCCCTCAGGCTTCTGCCTTCTCTTCCCAGCTCTAATATGTTCTGTCTTTAGTGGCCTCCGTGGATTTACTTCTAAAGGACTTGATTGGGGTTTGTCTTTGCCCTTTTCATCACTTACTGAGGGATCACAATTCTGTGCTTCAGTTTTCATATTTTTTTTCCCCCTGTTTTCTTTGCTTATGATGCTTTTGCTGTGTTTCGTGTGGCAGTTTGGAGTTGTTATACTGACCATCCAGAAAAAACACAGCTGTTGGGCCACTTTGTGTCTTGGGGCACTTAAAATCCTTGGATAACCTGCTTCTGGGGGATATTTGCAGCAGAAATCCTAATTATTAGCTGGTAGACTGACAACAGAGGGGTACAAAGTGTTTTGGTGGAAGCTTCCCAGGTCACTCCTGTCCTTGAAAACCTCTACTGCTGCCAAAGAGTTGGTGGTTCTTCCCACTCACTTGGTCTTGTCCCCTTTGGCTGTGCTGAGCTGGAGCAGCTCCTGGCATGACCATAAATTAATCTTGGAGGTCCTTCTTGCAGGATTAGTTTTCAGGGGGATTAATGAGCTGGTGACACTTGCCCTGAGCTGCCTGTGAAGTTGCTCACAAGCCATCAGCAAACTTGCATCTTTTGACCAGCTCCTGGCTTGTCTTTGCATGTCCTGGAGTGTTGTGATCTGTTTGACACATGGCTAGGTTTGAAATTTATAAATATCTGCTAAGGTAGAGGAAAAAATTGGACCAGAAAAGAGCAGGAAGATGGTAAAATAGCTTTTTTTTCTTTTTTTTTTTTTTTTTTTTTCTTCATTATGTTGTTGGTTAGCTGTCTCTGATGCAGCAGCTTGGGCTGTGATGACAGGCATGTTCCTATAGCTATATGCAGTGTTCTGTGATTTGTCCAAACCCCCCCAAAAAACCCTGTTGGAAAATCATGAGATTAAGATCTGGAAATGTAAGGGAATCTGTAATGCTTTTTTTGTATTTATTTATTTTTTGTGTGTGTGTGTGTGTGTGTTTTTTTAAACAGACTGCTTAAATATTTGAAGGGGAGGGAAGAAGTTATGTTGGCTTTTGGTTTTTTTTTTACATCAGTCTCTCTTCACTGTGATAATTAATCATCTGCTTACTCTACACTAGTGCTTTGCTGCCGTTTACTTGGTATTTTACACACTTAAAAACAAATAAAGGAAAAAAAGAGAAGCTGTTAAGATTAAAAGGAAGCCCAAAATTCTTTTCTCCCAGTTAAGTATCTGCAGGAGTAAGCTTTTTACTGAAGTGGAGCTGGGCTTTCTTTTTCTTTTCTTTTCTTTTTTTTTTTTCTAGTCAATTCTGGCCTTTTAAAAATCCTTAACTTCATGTGAAAGGAGTTGTAGGATGTACAAGGATAAGCAATTATTCCTTGCTTGTTTTGAGACTGTTCCATAAATATATGAACACAGAAAATTGAAACTAATGAATTTATGAATGACTAATGAATGACTTTAAAGAGTAAAAACCTCATCACACTCTCTGCACTTCTTTTAAAGAGCAGAAGCAAAATATACTCTACTAAGTATAATTTAGGCAGTCAATGTACATCTTTAAAGCCCCCTCCATTGAACATAAGGATTTCTCTGCTGCCCTGGGCTATTCCTAAAATGTTTTGGGGAAATTCTGCCCTGAGTTGTGTTTAAATGCCATGTTTACTGAGGGATTTTGTGATAGCATCTGGTTAATAATGGAAACTCTGGTGGTGTTTATTGTGCTGATAGTGTTAGGAGAAAAATTAGAGTTAATGAGGTGATGGAATTAGCACAGTGAATTATATGCTTGCAGAGAAATGGAAAGCCTAGGGTTTGAGGGGTTTGCTGTGGGTTGTTTTTTTCTGTTTATTGTTTTTAAGCAGCTTTTGGTATAGCTGCTGTGTACATATGGAGTTAATTCATGTAGTTTCTTGTATAGCTCTGTGCTGTGTATATTCTGATTTTTCACTTAAGTTCTGTGTGTTCTAGCACAACTCCCCATCCTCCAGGCTGGATGCATTTATCTCAAACATTCTGTAGCATTTTTCTGGTTCAAAACAAAGCTACAGTTCTAACCACCAAATGTCCTTTTGCTTTGACAGATGATGATGTACCTGCAGATATGGTTGCAGAAGAATCAGGTCCTGGTGCACAAAATAGTCCATACCAACTTCGCAGAAAAACTCTTCTACCTAAAAGAACAGCTTGTCCTACAAAGAGCAGTATGGAGGTGATGTCTGATTGGCTTGAATTGTAAAGTAAATATTTCAAGAGTAGGAAGGTGCCTAATGACTAAAAGTAATCATTTCTTCTGTCATTAAAGGGTGCCTCCACTTCAGCTACTGAAAACTTTGGTCACCGAGCTAAACGTGCCAGAGTCTCTGGAAAAGCCCAGGATCTATCAGGTAAGAATTTTTTATACCAATAAAAAAAATTGGGGAGGAGGAGTGCAGCCCTCTAAATTCACACACCACCCCTCAACTTACCTTTCCTGTCTATTCACCAAGAAACAGCAGCAAAAACCCCAACTATGAACATTTTCTGAATTAAAAAATGGGCAGCATGATTTTAATCTGATATTTAGAATCTGGTGGTCTAATCTGGTGGTGCTTTAGGCTTTTTGCCTTCTGATTTTTATTCTTGTCCAAGTGTTGTATCCAAGCTACTGTTAGAAGCAGTAATGCTGCAGCACCCTAAGGAGGTTTATTTACCATTTCTCATATTCTGGAAATATAGATCAATATTGTTCTCAGGTAATTTTGATGTGTCTGTTATAACACCACTGTGGAGAGAGGGGGAGTTTGTTTGTGTTAATTAAATATATATACTACATACATGTATATACAGTATATGTACATTGTATGAGACACATGCATGCAAGACACTTGTATATAATTAGGGTGTCTATTTGTGTGTATACATTATGTATATATACATGCATATATATATTTATAAATAAGCACACATCCTATTTGTTCTTTTCTTCTAGATTATTTTTCTGTCTCTCTCCTTCTACCCTTTATTGTTTCCTGCCACTCTCATTAGTTCCAGGAGTTCTGCTGTCACTTTTACCTGTAAAATCAACACCAGCACTTGCCAACTGCCATTGATGTGGTTTCTCTTGCTTTTCTTTTGTCTTTTTTATTAGTCCATAACTCCCTTAACATTATGAGTTAAAACTCAGCAGCTGGCACAAGGTGTTTTTGTTTGTTTTCATTGCTTCTGTTGAATACATTGTTCCTGGCTTCTTACCTTCTCCACAGTCTAGATTTTATCTTTAAAGACCTCTGTATTTTTCCCTCTCTGCTTTATCCACCCCCTCACCTTTGATTAACTCTCTTAATTTCAGCAGCTGTTTATGAATCATTTAACCTCAGATTTATATCCTTGAAATAGCCACTGCCAACTGAATGTTCATCCTGTGTCATTCAACTTCCAGTTTCATTTCCCCAACTGGGATCTGAAGTGTGCAAAGTCATCTTGTCATAGGCTCAGTTTCTCTTGCCAATTTTTAGTTTTCCAAGGTTGTTCCTTTTTGATGGGTTATTCATTGTGCTTTTCCTCATCTCCTTGCTTTACTGAAGGTATGGAACTTGATTCAAGTCTTGTGGTACAAATTACAGCATGAATGACACTAATTTCCAGAGGAATTCTCCCCACTTTCTCTGCACATTCCTTTTGTTACATTCTTAACCTCCTGCAGGGAAAGTGCAGGGATTATGGAGTGCTTCTCAAGCATGGAATTACCAGAGGAATTGTAAACAATGATTTTATAATTGTACTTTTAAGTTTGTGTTCAAACTAGTCTCAATCTAACAAGTGTCCTTCTGAACCCATTTGCAGCAACCTCTTTCCCAGATGGTGGTTATTCTTTTTTTTTCCTCATCAAGTCTGAGATGTTCCTCTAAATTTGTACAAGTATTGACTGCTGTGAGATTAACTTTTTCCTGTTTTTTATTAGTGTAGCTAATGCTAACTGTTGTGACTGAGTTGTAAGCATGAGACTTTCTGGATTGTCATCACTGGAGATTATATATTGTCATCTGGAATGTATAGCAGTTTATTTTAGAACTGAAATGAAATGAAGGCGTGGGACTAGAAGCATAGAAAAAAAAAAAAAGTAGTGTTGGTAGAAAACCATTCCTCCTTGTGTGGACTCAGAGTTGGGGAAAATTTGGTGGAGAAGTGCCAGTCAATTAGTTTCCAACTGGAGTGAGGCCAGGAGTTGGAAAAACAGAACACTATTCCTTATTTTAATACTGATTTCAGAATTAGAGTTGCTGAGAGACTTGCTATGTCAAAAGAAATGTTATGTAAGGAAAAAATAAATCAGTCTCTGGTCCTGTCAAGAAGAATGCAGTAGATTTTTGGAATATCGACATGTTTTTTACTTGCTTTGCAACTCTGTTCTCATTGAATCCTAAGGGCTGGAAGGGACATCTGAAGAATGAGTCCAACACCCTGCCAGAGCAGGGTCACCCAGGGCAGGCCACACAGCAACCCAGGCAGGTTTTGAGACTCCACAGCCTCTCTGGGCAGCCTCTGCCAGGCTCTGTCATGGTCTTCCATGGCTTCCCCTGTTCCAGTTTGTGACCATTATCTCCTGTCCTGTCACAGGTTATCACTGAAGGGAGACTGGGCCCTTCTACTTCACAGCCACCCTGCAGATATTTGTAGACATGAATAGCATCCCCTCTCAGTCTTCTCCAAGCTAAACAGTCCCTTGTTTCTCAGCCTTTCCTCATAGGAGAGGTGTTCCAGTCCCTTAATCATCCTCAGAGCTCTCCATTGGATTCTCTCCAGTGTTCCCCTGTCCCTCTTGAACTGGGGAGCCCAGAACTGGACACAGTACTCCAGATGTGGTCTCAACAGGGCAGAGAGGAAGGAGAACCTTCCTTAGCCTGCTGGCCACACTCTTCTTAATGCAGCCAGGATACCACAAGGGCACACTGCTGTCCCATGGGGAACTCACTGTCCACCAGCACTCCAAGGTCCCTATGGAGCTGCTTTCCAGCAGGTCTACTCCAGCCTGTACTGCATGGTGGTGTTCCTTCCCAGGGGTAGGACTCTACACTTTCCCATGTTGAATTTCATTAGGTTCCCCTTTGCCCAGCTCTCCAGCCTGTCCAGATGTCACTGGATGGCAGCAGAACCTTCTGGTGTGTCTCCTAGTTTGGAACCATCAGCAGACATGCTGAGGACACACTCTGTCCCTCATCCAGCTCAGTGATGGAGATGCTGAACAGGACTGGATCCAGTACAGACCCCTGGGGAACACTGCTAGTTACAGGGCACCAACTGGACTCTGTGCCACAGATCACAACCCTCTGAGCTCTGTTGTTCAACCAGTTCTCAACCCATCTCACCATCCACTCTTCCAACCCACCCTTCCTGAGCTTACCCATGAGGATGTTCTGGGAGACAGTGTCAGAAGCCTTGCTGAAGCCAAGGTAGACACCATCACTGCTCTCCCTGCAGCTACCCATTCAGTCACACCAGCATGGATCAACATGACTTCCCTTTAGTAAATCCATGCTGGCTACACTTGATAACCTTCTTTTCTTTGCACTAGATACTGAGACTCTTGGTTACTGCATCACTTGTTGATTTTTCCATACAAAGGGTACTTACTGCTCATAGTTCACAGAAATCACTGCCTTTTTGAATTTATTTCTGACTTTTCCAGTGGATTTAGAAGACTCTTTTTCTGCACTTTATGTCTTCTGATATATTTTTGCTCCTTAACTAGAAAATATTTTTATTAAATCTTTCCTTATGAAACAAAAGCTGTTTGTGTCCATCTTCTCCACTAAAATGGACAAAAAGGTAGCCATTTAGGAGATAATTTACAACTTGGGATTCGTGGCATGGCCTTCTTGTCTTAGTACAAAGAAGGTATTTCACTTTCAACCAGCTTTCCCTGCCCTTTATCTTGGTATTGCTGTCATGGTTTCTGTCTAATAAATGACTGTGATTGAAACTGAATTAACTTCACTCATATCCTGTGGAAACAGAATGGCATCATGAGCTGTAGCTCTGATTTTCAGTTATCTAGAGCAGTAACAATTAACATTTCAATAAAATCAGAAATAGTTCAAGTGTCAAGTTAGGACAAAGGTAAAGATTGATTATCTTTTGCACTTCATATTTATTTTTGTCTATTTTTAACACTTATTTGGACACCTTTTTATTGGTCTCCATACTTCACCTTCACTTTGTCAATAGGCATTAAACTGTCAGGAGTAGCAGCACATGAATGTTTCTATTTGGTGACTAGATAAACCTTTAACTGCTACAGCTTATTTTTGTAAACTGGGAGGAAGAACATATGAAAACATCCTTGCTTTGACAGATACTGAAAGATACCCAACACATGAAGTGTGAATTTCTAAAACAAAAGAATGGAGTTTCCTCTTGGACCCAGAGGATATTTAAGGCTTCACATTACAAAACAAAATAGTGTTGTCAAATGTTACTGGAGTATTCCATCCAGTGATCACTATATCAGTGATTTGAGTGGAGAAATCTTATATCAGGTCCCCCTTAATTAATCAGAAAGGCAAGTTACATGAAATCTCTCACTTCTGCAGTGAACCTGTAAAACACCTGTAAAACCATCAACTTTTTCCAAGCAGTGCCTAAGTTTCCAAGTAAATGCCACTTGAAAAATTGCATGGGACTCTACTGTGCCTTTTTGGTTTGATTTTAGTTGGATGAAAGTGTACCTGTGGTTTATGGCTGGTTGAGAGCAGCCATCAGTCAACTGTGTAAATGCCCTTCCAGCATCTTGGAGGAAAACAGCATTTTTGAGTCACCCAGATGACATTCATACAGGGGTGCAGTAAGGACCCAGATTCAGGGAAAGTCACTGCAGAGTCTGTAATACTTCAGAATTTCTTCTAAGTGCTCTGACCACAGATGTGAGTGTGACACTCTGGGAAAAACAGCTTACATCAGTTCTCTCCTAGTACCCTGTCTTCTCTAGACCACACTTCAGCATTTTTATAAAAGCCCCAGTTCTGGGCCTTACAGCTCATATCTTCCCTCTTCTAGCTGGAAATAATACCATCATTTGTGCTGTTTTGCACAGGGAAGACTTGGGGCTTGTCTTTGTCTCCCCCTGGCCCCTACTGTGGGTTAATTATGGGCTTTTTTTTTTCTTTTTTTTTTTTTTTTTCCTTTTTGGTTTTTGTTTTCTTTGTGTAGCATCTCCCATGGAAACTTGCTTTTCAGAATGTTATTCCCTAATACCTAATAGGTCATTTGTCCAAGAATCACTTCACTAGTCTTTCTCTGTAGTAGCCAAAATCACAATCCTATGGGTCCCTGTGCTCAGATGTTCTAAGAAGAAATAAATAATGCAAGGGGTACTCCATAGATCTAATTGCATTCTAAAAGTAGCAGGAGCTTTTAATGCCTTGTTCTGTAGGCTGAGAAAAGCTCCTGAAGATAACCACACAAGGGAAGTGTGCAGACAGAGGATCCCTGTGCCAGAAGGGTTGTGGGGACACAAGCTGCAACTGGGGGGTTCCTATATGACCTGTCACCCAGGGTGAGTGTGCCCATGAGCAGGGGGTCAGTGAAGTGCAAGCCCAGCTTCCCAGTCATGCAGGGATGCCACTGTCTCAACCCTCTCAAGAAATACATCTGGCAAGGCTGATGCTTCTGCCTTAGAGTTTTCATCTTGGAAGAAAGATCTTAAACAGCAGTAAGAGGAAGGAGGAGACTTTGGAATTATTGCTGGCTACTGGTCTTGTGCATCCCCAACATCCTTTCTCCTAATCTGTTCATTATGGTGGAATAAAAGAACTTTTACTAGGAGCTATTCCAGGCAGTGACTGCTTCTATTTTGTGTTTGAAAACACTTGCAGGGGTTTTGACTTTGTGACTGGATGATGATGGTGATGATATAGATAATGGGGGTTAATTGAAGCCACTAGCAGTGAGGAGCCAGAATACCTGGAACATGCACAGTAGCCTGCTTAACACCTGCAAGTGCATGCAGGGTGATTCCTCCAGTATCAAAGGTGAACTAAAGAGTTTTGAAAGAGGACTTGAAGTCTGACTTCTGACTCCAGAGTCAACAATTTTCCTCTTTTATTGTCTTTAGATTTAGATTAAATGCACTTAAAACAAAAAATCCCCGAATAATAATAATAATAAAAAGCTGCATTGAGGTGATTCTAATTTTATATGAGATTCACATGACAAGTTGATCTGTTGTGGTCAGAATTTGGGCTGGTATGACAACAATCTGACATGGATTACTGTTTAACAGCAGCACCTGCAGAACAATATCTTCAGGAGAAGTTGCCAGATGAAGTGGTTCTAAAGATCTTCTCCTACCTGCTGGAGCAGGATCTGTGTAGAGCAGCTTGTGTGTGTAAACGCTTCAGTGAGCTGGCTAATGATCCCATTCTGTGGTAAGTGCAAAACTCTTCTGTTTTAGCTTGAGAAATATTAGATGTGCTGCCCAGGCTGCCAGTGCAATAGAAAAAACTTGGAATGTTAGCTGCAATTAGATGAATTAAAAACCAATTGTATTTTAATATGTCTAGTTTACTTGAGCATTATTTGCTGCTTAGGAATGTCTGATTGTATGTGTGAAACAGTAAAACTTCTGATTCTCTAGTAGTGTATAGATACTAGTTAAATAATCACTGTTCTGAGCAGGGAATTAATTAATCACTATTCTAAGAAGTGAGATATTCCTGCAGAAGCCACTTTTTCTTCTCCCTTTCACTGAACCTTTTTCACACTTCTGTGGGGATTGGTACTTGACCCAAAAGAAACAACACATGTATTAATGTTAGCTACAAGTTTTGTCCAATATTGTTGTCTTTTTTGTTATTTGGTTTGCTTGAGGATGTTTTTTTCCTCCATATTAATCCACCCTACCCCTGGATTATTGACAGTTTAGATATGAGATCTAAATTTGTAAATGTTCATAAGTAAAAAACCAACTTTGTAATAGGCTGTGTTGTTTTATTTTTTGAAGTAAGATTAAGACTCAAAAAAAAGTGAATATAACCAAAATAATTTTTATTTTAGGGTTTTTTTCTTTGTTTTGTTTTCATGTCCTAAGGAGAGTTTTGGGGATGTGTTGAGATGACTTGAAACTTGAGATTCAGTGGCATCCTGGAAGTTTGGGCTTAATAAAAGCAGGCTCTAACACTGCAGTTATTTGTCTTCTGGCACTGATCAAAAGAATCCAGTTGTTGTGTGCTATTTTCTTCTTTTTAAGCCACTGTAATCTGTCCACTGATGAACTCTCTTAAAATACAGTGCATCATTTGTTCTCTGTGAATGCATTTTCTTCAGCCTTTTTTTTTGTTGAGGTGATGGCACACTTTAAGTTTTGCTCTTCTGCTGCTGCTAGCTTTGAGTATAGCAATAATGTAGTTAATGTGAAGTTACTCTGATTCTACAAGCAGTGTAACTAATGGTTTAAATTTCTTCATAGAAATTACATGTTGAGAATTCTTTTGCCTGGGTCCTGAAACACATGTCAAAATTTCTCTTATAGAAGTACAGAAGTGAGTTCAGTAGAGGGAAAAAGTGTTTTTGAAGTGTTTTATGGTGGTTGGTGCTCATCTTGGTCAGATTCACTGTCACAGACTGACAAATGCTGTTGGAAAACCCCCAGTTCTTAACTTTTGGTGTGGTTTATATTAAAATGGTAGAGTAATCAGAAATACATTCATTTTCTTTTCTGCTCAGGAAAAGATTGTATATGGAAGTATTTGAGTACACTCGTCCAATGATGCATCCTGAACCTGGTAAATTTTATCAGATTAATCCAGAAGAATATGAACATCCAAATCCCTGGAAAGAAAGTTTTCAGCAACTGGTAACAGTAATATTTATTTTCATTCCAATTTAAGGATGGTTTATAAAAACAAATATCCTAACTTCTGCAATGTGGCTGGCAATAGTAATTATTTTGGGTTTAGACTCAGATATGATGATGGGGCTGATGTGGGGAAGGGATATCTGAAGCTCTTTCCTATTCTGAGCCACACTTTAGGGATACAAAACATGGATAAATGGAGTTGTGACCCCCTAGCTCTTCTGTCTTGGGCTTTCTTCATGCTTTGCATCACTGAAATTCTGAGGAAGAGATTGTCATGGTCTGTGGCTCACAAATACACTGCAAATATATTATTGTTGTCATATGTAATTAAACCAGTGAGCATGCTGGTTATCATTTGTGTGCATCTTCCTCTAGTAAACCAAACAGTGTATTGATAATAACATTTACAGTATATTGATGATAACATTTGGGCTTAAATAGTGATTTACAGCTGATGTGACTGGAGCTAAACAAGTCACTGTAAAAGCATGTGATTGAACCTCCTAATGTCAAAGGTATTGTAAGAATGGCTGGGCATGATATTTGAAACACCTAAGTAAGGGGAATAAATATGAAGGTGAGTGCATTATACAGTGATGTGTGTAATTGGCTCATGAAATTCCAAGGCTTGTTGAAAAGAAATACTTGACTTGGCTTCTTCATTTATTACTCAAATCAAAAGTGAAAGTACAGGATTCCTTTTTTCCTCACATTAGAAATGTAGTTTGCTTTGTGGCAAGCTGCTAAAAATGAAAAGGAGGAAATAAGAACATCTGTTGTGGAGTGGACAAGGTACATGAGGCTTTATGGTCACTGTAGAGCTCTGGCTGTGTAAGTAGGTTAGCTTCTGGGCTTGGCTGATCACTGTCTTAGGCTCAGGCTTTTCCTGGTGTTCCCATTTCAAACTGGGTGCCCAGTATGGGAGGTCAGAGTGTGATGTTTAGTTTCTAGAACAAACTGATACTGGAAAATGGTTTGTTCTTGAAGGAATTAGTAGATCTCTTGTCTGTGCCTCCAGATCCACCAACCTGCCATCTTATCAGAAACTCTTTTCCTTGTTTCAGTACAAAGGAGCACATGTAAAGCCAGGTTTTGCTGAACACTTCTACAGTAATCCTGCAAGATACAAAGGAAGAGAAAATATGTTGGTATGTTTCTAAACCAGCTTTTCAGAATAACTATAGAACTTTGCATGGATATTCCTCTCTAAACTTGTCCCTTTTTTTTCTAGTATTATGATACCATTGAGGATGCTCTTGGTGGAGTTCAGGAAGCTCATTTTGATGGACTAATCTTTGTTCACTCTGGTATATATACTGATGAATGGATATATATAGAATCTCCAATCACCATGATCGGTGCAGGTATTTCAACTGAGTATCTTTGTCTCAAAGCTTGACTTGTGTTAATTACAACAATATTCTGGTAGATTAAATATCCAATATAAATGCCCATCTTATTTACTAGGCTGATGAAGAGTTCTGTACAAGTGTCACTAGCTAAAAAGTAGCTGCTTCAGACTGAAGTACCATTGTCTGCTTCTTAGCTCTCAAACTTCTTTATCATTTTTATTTCATCAAGAGGGGAAAAGAAGAAGAATTTGTCACAGAGTATACTCAGTTATATGACTGCAGTTGAAACTTTCAGGTGGTTCTTATGAAATTTGTTTATATATAACCTATCTCCAGAGTAGAATCCAGCAGTGGGAGCAAACCCAAATTAGTATCTGTCCCATTTTCTTCAGTATCATAATTCCATCTTGAGGAAGAAAATGAGAGCATCCAGCAGAAAGATTTTGAGACTGGAAGTTCTTTCTGTTTGTCTCCAGCCTCTAAAGGAGAACCTTTGTGGGGAAGAAAATTAAGACTGTCAAAATAGAAAAGGTTGAGGAAGTTTCTGTAATAACACCTGGCTGTAAATTGTGGGGCTTGTGGAGCTGTTTGGTTTTTCTACCCCTTCAGTGAGCATGGTAATCCCTAGTGGCATGATGGCACAGTGAGATTGTAGACTGTCTGAACCATGATCTCTGACAGACCTCTTGCTCCTGTGGTGACCCAGAGCCTGCTCTATATGGGATAATACCTGTCTGGGTCATTTGGGGTTGATGGGGGTTGGGGGGGGTGATTTATTTGATGATTTGTGGTTGGAGTTTTTTTGTGCATCACTTTGTGGCTTGTTTGTTTCTTTGGCTTTTTCCTCTTCTTTTAACATCCTCCTTTTTAGGTATCTCTGTTCTGCATACCAACTGTTTTGTTTTGAGTGAACCTATTCTGGGTTTTGCAGCCTTGGCAGCAGGAATGGTTTTGAGCAATGCAGTCAGGTTGTTCCAGTGTTAGTCTCTCCCCTAGAGACCTGCAAGGTGCAACTGCATTAGTGTGTCACTTTGTCAGTTCATGGCTCTGTTTCTGAAGTTAATACCCTGAGCATCACTGTGCTTTGCCTTGTGTCACAGAGAGATTTCTTTTGGAGCACAAACTGGGTTCTTTTGGATGAAATAAATCAGAAATGCTGTTCTTGCACTCTAGCAGTCAGTGTAGTTGCAGTTGGAGAGACCAGGCTAGTCCTGAAGACACAGTCTCTTCTACCCCCATGTGTGGTGTAGCTACTCAGCACTGTTTGTAGTCCTCTGCTGCAGTGCTTGCAACACAGAAGTGGTCTCAGATAAATAACAAAACCCCCCCCAGCTTCTGTTTGAGATCAGGGGTGGCAGGAAGAGATGCCAGTACAAACAGGGCAAGTCATATTCCTCAAGTGTTTAAAATCCAGGAGACACTGGATCAGCACTATCCTAAGATAAAAATTTCTCAATTACTTAAACTTGAAATGACATCTTTGGTATCTGATTAAACTTCTGCATGTTCTCTTGACTCCTTTTACATTTTGAAATGTCCTCTGCTTTCCCTTCCACTGGAATTAACCTCAGTTATTTGGAAGAATAGCTGTCTCAACTGCAGTCCTTTAAAAGCAAGGGATCTGCATGGTGTAGTTTTTACAATAGAAAAGCTGTCTTGGGGAATAAAACCTTGAAGAGGGATCCAGAAATGTTAAATATATTTATATTTCTGGCATTGCTGACTCTTCACTTCCTCCCTGAATGGTCAGTGCATTGCAGAGGGAGTCAATTCTAATTTTTCTGGAAAAGAAAACAAATTAAAGTGAACCACTAAGCCTTGGAGAGCTACCTCTTCTCTCTTCAGCCTGGCATGCTTTTCAGAAGGGAAGGATTAAGGCAGCACCAAAATCTCTCCACAGTTCTACTCAAATTTCTCTAATAGTTTCTTCTGCTGACTTGTGAAGAAGCACATTATTACAGAGGCAGCTTTACACACCTTGAGCTTTCAAGAAGCTTCTGCTTTCTCACAGAAGCAAAATGTTCTCACAGAATAATGCCTGATAATTCTAGGTTTGATGTTCTGTTTAGTTTGGGGGTTATTTATTAAACCTAGGGACAGGAATCAGTTTCAGAAGGAAGCCTTTGGAGATATTCCTAGTGACTTACCTGCACTGCAGCAAGAGTAGAGGTCCTGTGAGGAAATAGATGTATTTGGTTCAGTAGACAGGAATACCTACACATTTCTTAAAAGAATTCTATTTTTCAGTGTGCTAGTAAGTTGAAAAGGGATTATCAATGGATTTTCCAATCAAGAAAAAAGTTAGTAAAAGCAACTATTGGAATTTTAAAGATAGAAAAATCTATAATGGTAAAGACTGTCATAATGAGATTTCTTTCACTCAACCTTTCACATGCCTGAACTCTTCTCTGAAAATCTAGTCTGCAACTTTGCATTGAAAATTATATTTTAGACTAATTTAGACCTATATTCACTGTAGATTTTAGACTGCAAGATCTAAAAGGACTTTTGCATGTTTTTTTGCCTGCTAAAATTGAACAGGGTCACAATTACTTCTTGCAGAATATAGTTATTTTTCTACAAATGCAATGAAAAGTGAAATGGTTTTATTCCTTTTGAGGAATAAAATAATTCTGAGACAGCATTGAGTAAATTTTAGTTCTTTGGACAGTTATTCTGCCTGTTTGGATAGGTATTCTGTTAAATAATATTTAAATGGTCTCCTGGGTCACTAAAGAGGGTGATTTCTGATCCTGTGAATAGAGGTATTTCTCTGAATAATTCTTCTGCAAAGATTCAATGGGTTATTGCAGAGAATGATGATTTAGAATGAAACCAAGTAAAACCAATAAATTTATTTAGAGGCAAATACCTGGTCATGGATTTATGTATCTTGAGTTGGGACTGGATTTCAGGAGCTGTCAGATCAGTTATCTGTCCTGATGGGTGGAACTTCCATCTTTCCACTTGCTCCATCGAGGGAGGCTGCTTCTGGCTTGTGGATTGAATGTGCAGTTCAGAATCACACAAACTCTTTTGCTGTGAATGAATGGGATTGAATTGCTACCAGGGTGAGCCTGTGGTTCACTTGTGCTCCCTCTGCCGGCTGCTGCCACAGCGATGGCAGTGCTCCCTGCCTTGGCAGAAGCCTGGAGCAGAGCCTTGCTGCTAACTCAGGAAATCCCAGATTGTGGAGACTTGCAAATGAACCGTTTTGAAACCTTCTGTACATACTTTCAGCAGTATAATTCGGTCTGATTTTACAAGATGATGTTCTGAAGAGTAAGAAGGGGTTTTCTATTTTAAGAAGTGTGGGGAGGTCACTCAAAGGTCATGAGCAGATTACTAAGCATGTTGTTTAAATGGGTTCAAATTAGTGATGCAGTGTGTGTATTTAGCTTTAATAAAAGGGTTTAGAATACCAAAATAAATTGTACTTAGAGAATTACAATGCTTTAACCATGGTATCCATGTTTAAATGGTTAATAAGTAGCAGTCAAAAATGAGCTCTGTACAAGAGAACCTTTTTCTAACAGTACTGCATTGGTGCAGGGTTGTCTTTGTTAGAGGCTAGTTGCAGTGTCTCTCTCACTTGCTGTTTTAAGATTCTTCTGGCAGGAGGACTATTTATATGCCAAGAACAGTGTTCATTTCCCTTTGAACAGCATTCTGTAAGTCTTGAGGATTATTTTTTTTTTCTTCAGTGACATAAATTAAGACTTAAATTTGTCTTCTTTGCAGCACCTGGAAAAGTAGCAGATAAAGTTATAATAGAAAACACTAGAGATTCCACCTTCGTTTTTATGGAGGGTTCTGAAGATGCCTATGTTGGATATATGACAATCAGGGTAAGAATCTGAAGCTTCAAAGCTTGGTAATCATTTCAGCATCTAAGCAACAAATAAATACTGTGTTTCTGTCTCTTTTCAGTTCAACCCTGATGACAAATCTGCTCAGCACCACAATGCCCACCATTGCTTAGAGATCACAGTGAACTGCAGCCCCATTATCGATCACTGTATCATTCGCAGCACTTGTACAGGTCAGTGAGCTGCTGTTGCTTCACATTAGCACTGGCTTTCCAGCTACTAAACTAACCAGGGCACGTGGAAGCAGCACAGAAATTATCATCACCACTGGCATATTCTTTTTTTTTTAATACATGTGTTTACTGCAGGTCTGCTAAGGCTTATTTGCCTTGAAATGGCATTGGTACAGTGACTTTGCACCTAAGACCTTTGTGATAACATACTTAAGTTTTCTGTTTCAATCAGTTTGGGCTCCTTTCAGTTAGTAGAAACACTCACTTTTCATGTTTTAAACAAACTTTCCTGGTTTTGGTGTATATATATATTTCAGCTGGCACAAGAGGACATTTGAAGGGAGCACATGTGGGAGTTTCAGGTTCTTTGCAACATGTAAAGATTGGTTGGGATTGCTGGCATTAAAACAGTCCTGAGCTGTCATGGCTGAGCTAAATTCACTTTCCTGTCAAGAGTGGAATGGTTTGACATACTCAAAGTATGAGTTCCTAGGTGTATAGGCATAAGAAATGCATCGTGTGGAAAATTAGACTCATTTCATTATCCAGAGATATTCAGGAATTTATCCCTCCTGATTTTGGAATCCTTGGTGATCAGGATTCAGGAAAGGAAGGATCAGAGGCAGTGAAGGTGAGAGGCTAGATGGCAGTTTGCAATCACTAGACAAAAGACATGGCAAGTTGAACATGTTTGAACACAGCTGGATGAAATGGACTGTCAGAAAGAAGAGGTGCAGGAAAATGAAGGTAGAGGCTCTTTGCATGGAAATAGCAGTATGAACATTATATAAACACTGAAGTTCAGCTAGTGAGATGGAATGGATCTGTAGAACATAAAAGTTGCTTGGTTCAACATAAAGGCAAGGAAATAAGGAGATCTTCAGCTAGATATAAAAACTACTTTTCTGATACGAGCTATGGAGGAGAGAATTCTGCAGGGAACTGTAACCAAGAACTGGGGATGGATTTCTTGTCTGTGCTTTGTAGAGGAAGACACTCTTGGAGATTTCAGGCTATAAAATGCTTCACATTTGATGAAGGCAGCTCTACACTTCACACCACAGTCTGTTTTATTGGAGACATATCAGCAAATGTGTGGAAGTCTTAAACTGAAAGGAACAAAGGACAGCTAGCTGCTCTCAGTATCTTCATTTGTCTTTAATGCTAAATACTGTGAATTTGTGATACATGAAGCAAATGCTAAGGAAGTTTCTATAAACCAGATATTGGGGACTCTGATAAGGAATGAAAGGAATGAGATTTGTTTCTTGGACCACATTCAGCTTGATTAGAAAAGTAGCTTGAAGAGCTGCATGGCTTCATATT